>JAUJYS010005632.1:0-10913 GCA_033995665.1 Melogona broelemanni
ACGCAAGACCAACGTTACTATCGTGTTGACATATGAATGTTGCTTTCAATTGAAATTGATTGCGTTGTTCCTTTGGTGCTCAAAGATATTGGTTATTCACAAAAAGATTTTGATATGGGACATCGAAATGACGAAACGATATATGATAGACCAGAGAAGATAGATAATTAGAATTGCGCATAGAGCACCGAATCACAACAGTAATATCTCATCAGTACTGCGCAGTTTCAAGCGCTTTAATGTCGTTGCATGTTAAGGATACACAGCGGAAACGCATGTCTTATAAAATGCTCATTAGATGAGCTTGACGACTTACAGGAAGACTCGTAGTGATGTGCAGCACACTACAATTACAATTTTAATGTTTACCCGCTAGCAGCCACGGGAGGCCTATGCCGGAGAATCACATATTGGCAAAAGAAACAAAAAACCTACGTTTTATATTTTTCGTAAGGGTACTTTTTACATATTCCATTCTTACTGATGGATTCTCATAATAATCCTTTTAAGATGTAACTATTGGGTCGTCGACAATGTAACCTTAAGGAAAATGGATGTGTTACAAATATTCGTTACATTTCGTTGAACAACGAATATATAATCCAACGCACCTGATCTCGAAGCACATCGAGACTCAGGTGTGAACCGCTAATTTACACGAAGACAATATGGGTCACATCGCTTGCCAAATGAGTTCAAAGAACATCGCGAGGGAGAATGCTTTTCATCGCAACAACCAAGCATCTTTAGTCGACAGTTGGTGGACTCGACGGATTCGTTATTCATGACACAAATTATAAATTTTAATTAGACAATCTCCGAGAAATACTAGATATCTTTCACGTGACTAGCTTGGTGCGATGTATAATTCTGAATGCGTGCTTGGTACTCAGGTTAACTGTGCTATTAATACAATGTCCAAGGTGACAAAACCAAAGTTTGTACTTTCAAGCAGTATCGATGATAGTTATTATTTCTGTCGAGGGCGCCGACGCCTGTTTTATTCGGAAATTAATTAATTTATTCGGAAAGCCTATACTGACGAGAGTACTTTTGTTTTCAAAAATGTTTAATTATTCTTTATTTTTTATGCATCATAATTAATTTAAGCTGCCAACATATTTAAGTTCATAGCATTAAAACTGCATTTCTTTAAAAAAGAATGTTCAATTTGTTCCTATATCGTAAGAAAATTACAATTGGTAATTCAATTTTATAATTATCCAATATTAGAAACTTATTAACTTAACTTTAATGTTTCACTAAATTATTATATATATATAATTATAATTTAATTTTTTTTCATTATTTATTTATTAATATTGATAATATATTACTAACACTACAACATTTTTATTTTATTTCAAAATCACCGTAGTGCCTAGTGCACTACAGGATTACTGAACCCTCATGTCTCTAAGGAAATATGCGAGGGGCAAGGAAGGAAAGGGATTGGGAATGGCAGCTGTAATAGCCAGGCTGCCGGGGATCCACACCTAAGCTCTGGACTCCCTAATGAAAGCTCAGGGGGGACGAAAGTACCCCAGGCTAACGAATAAACGAAACCCTGCGACGGGAATCGAACCCGAGACCACCCGCTCAGTAGAATGTGACTATACCCACTGAGCCACCGGGGCCGAAATATCACACCGTATATTCTCATAGTACGGTTTATTTACCGTTATAAGCGTTATTCAAATCATTTAAGATAAACCTGAATGCAGAATCTCATAAATGACTACCCCAATTATTGGACAACATGAAATGATCATATTTAAAAACTTATTCCAAATAAGCCTCCAAATGAATTAAAAATATTTACAATACATTTTGAAGGTTTTTATTTAGTCATTTACCTTGTCTGCAACAGGTAAAAAAATAAGCAAAACGTATGTGGAAATTGTAACGCACACCAGTTGGAAAAATTTGAAATTCCAAACTCAGTCTCAAGTATTTACCAATAAACATTGGTGCTTCTAGTAACTGATTCTGGCGACTTACGAGCCAAGGTTTGCCATTCAATCCAATTGTCTGCAAGTGGTGAAAGGTTCAAAGTAAATTTATAGACAAAAGTGAATTATCATAATCTCGTATCGATGTGTAAGATTCTGAAACCATGTCTGAATCTTAAATGTGTATCAATGATTGCGTAAATGACTCGCCGGTAAACCATTGAAATATAGCCGCCCATTGTTGTGGCGGCATTTTAAAATAATCCGACAGATTATGATATCAATTAAGGCGGATATAGATTTCTCGCACAGAATACATTGATAAGGTCGATAAAAACATTCGAGAAATTGCATGGCACGCTTTCTGAGATAAATCGAAAAGAATGAGTATTGTGTGTATTGAAGATTAGAATGACATTGTTTGATAAAATATCATATCATAGATTTCATTAATTTTAAAATCCAGTACATTTGCAGATTTATATTAAATACTATTTTAGTGTTCAGTCTCATTTGTTACATCTTTTGTTTTAGCAATATTTTATTTAGATGCAATAGAACCGATTTTTTTAAGTCTGTTAAACAATAAAAAAGCGAAAGTTGTCCGATTTAAAATATATGCGATTGTTGTGTGTTTTTTACAAAGCACTGCAACAGCATATTTTCGTAGATATAAAGACAACAAAAGCTTTCATATCAATACGAAAACGATCGAACATAATTTCGCATATCTTATTGCGGTCATGTATCAAATACCGAGATAGATTTTTTAATAGACTAATCTTAGTTTAAATTGACTATTTTCGTCAATTAAGGTTCGTTACATATTTTGTATATAAATAATCTTGATCAATGCCAAATGTCGTTTACAACATATTGATAAGGGTAGAAAAGTGAACCGCAAAATAGTGGCAATTTTATGTACCGTACCGTGAATTTGTTACCTTATGATGATTGCAGATATATCGAATTAACTATAAAGCGTCGTACCCCGATTGGCTTCAAACTCGAATGGCTTCTAACTTGAAACACTCTTAATTTTTAAGAAATCCGAAAAGATCGCTATATATTTCCTAGTTTCGTGCTTTCCTCTTAAGAACAAATATACGTGGTTTCTGAAAGCCATCGTATTAACAATCCATCGTATTTCGTTATGTTCTCAAACATTCATCGGATAATTGATTTTTGACCAACTGCGGTGAAACCACGGTATCGAAAAATTCAATCGATAACCGCTCTAATCAATGGTGATAGACTGATATGCGAGCTAACAGCGATAATTAGCTTTTAATTAGATCCTCGAACGAAAGTAAACGCACCTTTATCACATAACTGACAAATCAAAACCATACCAAAACGCGCCTGGTTGCTAACAAATATTTTACTAATGCAACTTAGCGATAGCAAAAATGAGAAACGCTGCAACATATTAGGAGTGTGTTAGTTGAACATCTGAAGCTCAAATAAAGAGAAGAAAAATGAAACTCAAAAAGAGATCACATTACACTGAAATGGCAAGTTCATATTCTTTTTAATAGTTGGTGCTTCCCAAAATCCTGGGTGCTCGATAGTTCTTTAAACAAAGCCAATTATAAATTACACTACTGTAAATTGCATTATCTAACAACTTATTGGGGTTTAAAAGAGTCGGTACCCTACAGTATTTATATTGACGTTTGATTTGTATTAATTATTTATTTAATATTGCAAAATGTCTTTGCAATGCAACATGCTTTGTGAGAAATGTAATGATAAACACAAATCTAACACAGAATTTAAATTAAAGATAAATATAGTATCGTAGAAGTAAATCAACGATGGTAGGATGAAAGTTCGTCGAAGTGAAGATCAAAAGAACACGCGGTCTCGTGATCAACATTTTATTATTTTTTGAGAATTTAAATTATTCCATATTATAAATAAATTTAGAAGTTGTTAGATTACAATTGCATTTTCAAGCAAACCTGGTATCTGGTTAATATTTGAAAATTTGACTGTTGACAATAAAAATGTTGTTAATTTTTTTAATTTGCTTTTTCGTGTAGGATTTTGATCCAGTCTTAAGTGTTCGGGTAATCACATTAAGCCATGAATCCGATTTCAAGATCCTACCAACATCTAGGGCTAGTTTAGCCTCAACCTCGAATGTTGCTGTAGTCGCTGCAAAACCAAATTGCACGAATACTCTTGAAAATGGAGAGCATGAGGAAAAAAATAGCATTCTGCCTAAAAAGCTTTTTAAAAATGAACCATCCAGCATCAAACGCGAAAATAACACGGATCTGACATTCCGAACGTCGATAACAGAGTCCATCAAGAACAAGATCGAGTCATGCAAACTTGCGAAAAGCGAATCACGACGCAACAAAATAGGTGAACAAAGCAAAACGCCACCTAGAGAAAACATCGCAAAAGAATTCATAATAACCCCGGTAAGTTATGCTCACAACAATTACAATACGTTATGTCCTAGTTTCCCAAACTGTGCTCCGCGGAGCCCTTGGGGCTCCGCGAGCATTTCTCAGGGGCTCCGCGGCCAATCCTGGACGCCACTAACTTGTATCCGAACGCCATTAACTTGTATAGGAAGGGGCTTCGCCATTAAAGTTTTTAGCCTCTTGGGGGCTCCACCACTGATATTGGTTCCAAAAAGGGCTCCGCAAGCCAAAAGGTTTGGGAAACACTGCGTTATGTAGATAATATTATAAAAATTGCCTGGAAATGTAATGAAAGAATATGGTAAAACATTCTGAGGAATACAGAATTAAATTATCTTTATTTAATTAAATTCACTTCAAATTGTCAATCAAGATTTGCGGCCGATATACCTCTTTTGTGACACGTACGTACCGTGACTGCCACACCCATGAGATTCCCTTATAATATTAGATGTAAACGACATAGTGTATATTACAAATTTAGCTTGCATTTTCCGCATTAGAGTGAAATGCAATCGGAAATCCTGGTCTAGATTGTCCCTCCCACGGCTGTATTGTCACAATGGAAAATACCAGCTTCATATTTGTACATGTGGGACTACGATTGTAATGCGTGTGTCATGTGGGATTAACAAATGTTATACATTTACGCTTATAATTGAACTTTAATCATGGATGATAATAGCCTTTAAAATGATGATAATGATGATAATGATGAATAATGATGATGATAATATCCTTAGGCCTTTAAAAAGTTCCGCATACCACAGGGAATTATATTTTGGTATATTAAATAAGAATAAACATCCCATACCATTCGAAGATCAATTGGCGAATAATACACGTGAAACACAGTGCTAGGTTCGATCCTTTGAAAAGGACCCCGTTCCAGTTCACATTCTTCCAGAAATTGAAACGAATCTGGCCGTTTCTAGTTCATTTTCAAAAGGAACCCGGAACTTGTCTGTTCCTTCGATTAAGATTTTTTATTTTAAATGTAGCATTCTTCTTCGAAATTAAATATCAAAACACATGTTCTGTAATAGTTTTACAAATTAAAATACTAAGCCATAATGTACAGTAAAATGTCAAATTAATACTTTAGTTTGCAGTGAACATATCAAACACGTCTTAAAATGATGACCCCGAAATGCAGATGCCACCATTCGCAGTGTACACTGCGAAAGAAGGTCCAGCTACAGATAGGCTGTCGCTGCATTTCCCCAAATTGACGCGCTGACGACAATCTCTCTCGCCATTAGCATAGAGACAATGTGGACGAAAGAGCGGGCAAAAATAATAAATGGATCATTGTCTTATTCTCTGTACACCTTTTGCCTATACGGCGATTCGCGACGGCAGTTGGCGGTGACAGCGACAACATCGGATGACCCGGCGTCCTCCAAACGGGAGCCGGTGACGACGAGGCGACGTCAGAGCGGGGCCACCTGGCTGTCGGCGGCCACATTCCAGCTCACGGCCGTTTCCGTGCTGTGCAGTCTGGGCACGGTCTGGCGGTTTCCGGCCGCGGCCATGGAGAACCACGCAGGTAATCTCTGCGGCCATTAATCAATCGTCTTCTCAGTTGCACCCGCCTGAGACTCCCCGTGGACCCCGTTACAACCTCGCAAATCTCAACAGTGTAGAGGCAAACACGGGGTATCTATAGCAGATTGAACGGGATGTCGCTATAGCGAGTTTACTGCTCGTACTCCGTGTGAAACTAAGTTTTTCGTTAGTCTGGGGTACTGGCGTCACCCCTGAGCTTCCATTAGGAAGTCTAGAACTTAGGGGTGCATCCCTCTTCCCTTCCCTTCCCTGCCCCTCACATACCTCCAAAGGGACACGAGGGTGCAGTATTCCTGTAGTGCACTAGGCGCTACGGTGAATTAAAAAAAAAAAAGTGACGTTGGGGTTTACACAGTTGTGACTGGGAATTCCCGTGTACGACCAGAGTCGGAAGTAAGACGTTATTGTTATGGCGCGGGTAGACGGGACATAAATTTATTTAGAAGCGTGTTTTAGATCACCTCTACAAGATGTCACGCTTCTAGTACTACTAATATTGCTAAAATAAATAATGAGAGATCCTGGACAGGACGTAATCGACGAACTAGAGCTGGCGAGGCTCTTAGCATAAAGCATAAATATAGAATGGACCTTCACGAAATATACAATGTCGTTATGTGAACGAAATTAACCCTACCTTATTATCACCGCTCGAACGTGTAAAAAAATTAGTAACTTGAATTCCTGTCCTGGATCTCTCATTATTTATTTTTTCATACAAGACGACATTTTTTGTCGTAAATTAGCCTAGTTAACGGATGATGTTATTACCCATGCTTGTGGTCATTCGTGGTAGGTAAATGTACATTTTGTTGCTAATATTGCTATCTGAGCATGGTTTTCGTGTGCATGCAACAGTAGTACTCCGACGCGCGCTCTAGCAGAAAAGTTGAACAAGCTCAACTTTTTAAGCGAAAGTAGTAAGTAAGCAAAGAAAGGGTCAACCGAAGGGCAGAGGAAAGATGTACACCGATAAAAAGAAACACACAAAATAATCGAAGGGCCTTTCACAGGGGTGGAACTATCTCCCGTACTTGTGAACCAATCTTCAAAATGTCAGCTAGAGTTGATTGAGCTATCTGAGCTTCTCTCGGAGCCTTTTTTTAGAGTAAATAATGAATAATGTATGATAGGTCTCTACACATTACGTGAGAGCGTGACGTCATATTCTAGCTAGAGCTACGCTCATGTTAGAACGCGGCATTAGTGAAGATTCAATGTTGCTTGTCCCTTACCCCGACAAAGCGGATAAAAATTTAACAGGGGAATCCACACTATTTAGCGTAAAAATAAAGTTATTTCAATTTTTCTGGAGATGCCATGCACTCACGCTAAAAAAAAAGAATTAAACAAGTCGATAAATCTGACAATCAAATGATTGTCTCGATTTTTCTAGGATCATTCGTGTTCGTCTATCTTATAATATGGTTGCTGATTGGTTTGCCGGTGTTTGTTCTCGAACAAAGCGTTGGACAGTTTTCCAGCAAAGGGATTTGGAAAATTTGGTCCTGCGTGCCCATGCTTAGAGGTAGGTTACAATAATGATTTGCTTGCGCCGTTCACCAGTAACTGATTGGACAATCGGTGTGGTGCGGAAAACTGATTTAGTTGTACGTTTTCATTATAATTAAGGCCTGGCGATTTGTCAATGCATCACATCAATCTACTTCATCGCCATGTCCGGCATTTTGATGTCCTGGACGGGTTTGTATTTCGTTGCCGCCTGCACTGCGGACTCGTCACTCTTTTGGAATGCGTCCTCTATATCAACATGTCATGTTACAGATTTAAGCTCGCTAACTTGCGCAAATATTTCGAGTGCTGAATATTATTTTTCGTAAGTATACCGACTGTACTGTACGTGCAAGTCAGGTACCGTATTTCAACGTATTCACATCACGATCCTTAATTTGATATGCATATTCGTTTTCGTTCACTTTCAAAGAACATTGATACTTAAAGCAAGTTGCGTAGAACTAGTTTTAAAAATTGCGGTTAGAATTTTTTTTTTGTTACGTCAAATTACATGTTGGATGATTTTTTTACAACATAATTTATACCCTATTCTCTATTAACAGTAAACAAACTTGGCGGTATTCGGTTTTCTTTTCAAAGACTATTTTGTTGCTGTTTCGGCCGTGTAAAGTGCAGCCAATTTATTTATTTCTCCTAACCACACATACACTGTCAGGTCGAGCATTTTGAAGCTAACCCCCATGACGGACATAACCAGTTTGGACTGGCAAACGCTCGTGAGCGCTGCGATCGCCGTCTTGCTGCTCGCTTGCATTTGCTGGCGTGGAATTCTACTGTTTCAATTTGTAAGTCACCGTCCACCTTTGGTGAATCTTTTAGTTAGTTTTAAGCAAATAAATATTTGAAGTGTGCTTTTAATCTATTTTTAAATAATTGATTAAGATAAATAAACAAAATAGGGAAAACAAACAGTAAGGCAACTATCGAATTCATTGATTTGTTTGACTTTGAACCTAACTTTCAAGGTGGATGCATGAACTGAAGACTTTTGAATTTAAAAAAAAAAAATGAGAAAATGATTACGCGGCGGAATAAATAGTATTAGTTGAAATTCTATCAAGTGAATTAGTGAAACAAAAAAATGACAACACAACCCTGCAGATAAATTCACACTCAATCCTCATGATCCCCCCCCCCACCAAATCAGCAACGGAACGAAAAATATTATTATCGATAATTATAAGGCGTCATCATTACGTCGTAATTCAGACAATTTTTCAGTAATAATCAGTAGAATTTCTGCTAATGCTTTTTATACCGCCGCGTAATGAGTTTCACATTTTCTTTCAAAAATCGGCTAACGCGCTAGGTGAAAATAAGATTTCTCCGCAAAATCATCGACTTTTGACGTACTCATTGTTTGTGTCGAATGTATGTTCGTCTAGGTGTCGATGCTGATTCTGGTCCTAATTTTTGGATTATTTCTCGCCCTACTGATCTATATTTTTTGCCAAAGTGGCGGAGGCGCAAAAGATGGCGTCGTTTACTTCTTCACTCCGCAGTGGAATCACATGCAAAGTCAGGTGAGGGGGCGCGCGCGCGCACGCGGCACACGTCGCCTTCACAGCTCACGAGCGCCTCCTGGTGCATGTCGCATCAAAATTGATTAGGTTTGTGCGGTACAGCATTAAGTGGCAATGGCATGTCCTTATTCGAGCAAGGTCCTCACAAATCGTTCAGTACAAATGAGTCAGCATTTGCAATTTTAATTGCAAATCAGCTGACGTTTAAGTTATTGCGTGTTAATAATTCAGGGACACCTTGTGTGATGAACCGATGTTTTACAAAGTTGAAGTCTTCGGTATAGCATAAGTCAATATTATAATAATTCAATTTACATGTATAACTGGAATTATAAACCTTACGATCACTTACAGTAAATGTTGGTTCAGGGACTGAGCCGTGTCAATGTGAACGAAATTTATTTCACGTTGGCTTGACACTGTTTTTTCAGAACATATTTCTTCGGAGTTTGCACGTGCAACAAACAGGTTTTTTCCTCCCTGAAATTAGCATGCCGGTCTTGAGGTATTCGTCGAAACAAAACCGTGCGAAACAAATTTTAGGCTATGAGCAAATAGCCATTTGTCAAATTCAATATGGTCAAATAATAATACAATATTAAAAATTTGAATATTAAGTGTTACATTAATCATTTTAACACAAGATCCGCCTTGTCGCGTTTGTTTAGAAAGCGGCAAAGTGCCACAGACCGCATTAGTGGTATGGGGGAAGATACATTTGAAAGTTGCCCCCAATATTTCTCCCAGTCAAGGATCTCCCAACCTTTCTCTCTCAAGGCGAAGACAACAATGAATTAATTAATAGGGATTTTTTCTAATCAGTGATTTATTTTTACATCGTGTCTGCGTCCATAAAAACAATACGAAAAAGTTAGTGACAAAATTTTTTAAAAAAGAACAATGTAGCATTTTTCAAAGATATTAATTAATTTGTTATAGAATTGCTATACGGTACTCAAATAATTTTAAACAGATATTTAATCCATTTGCGGAAAAATGCAATAATTTGAAAAAAAATATTTTTTACAAAGTTGTTTATCATTCATAACAAAAACTGAAATAGTTACGCAATTCGCTTTTTTGCTGATACGGTGTATTAAATCACGTACCTATTTTTTTCGAAGGACAATAGCATATTATAATGTGTTTTCATAATTAACATGGGCACGAAGGATTTTATTTTCTATAGCTCGTGAACTGTGTGTAAGGTACGTGTGGAGTTTCCATGTTGTAGTTTTCATAATATAAAAAGTACCTAGTTTTATTTTCGTTTTATTCCAATTAATGTAGGTGTGGTACGGCGCCCTGACTCAAGTAATTTACACCCACCAAATCGGCCTGGGTGTCAACATCAGCCTCAGCAATTACAACGCCTTTCGATGGCCCATATTGGAGTGAGTAACTTTACGGTGGAACTAAACGCTTTGTTCTTTCGCAGCCGGTATGCATGTACTCAAAACGCTCATGAATAATAAGATCTGAATAGGGCAAGGCTACGATATAGCGTAGGTTATACGGCGCGCTGTATCATCATTAAACGCGCGGCTTCGAAAGTAATATTCGCAAAAATTCGCACGTTTTCTGTGCGTGGGTTGGTGGTAGGCCAGAACGCAATGTCACTCGCTTCTCAATATATTTTTTAACACGGTTACGTCTCACCACTCATGTTCATCTATACCGAGTATACATGTATTCGTGAAATTCGCACAGATGATTAGACAGGTCGACCTGAACAACCACTAACAACTAAGACAGCTTTCGTGCAGCGCATTTGCATTTAGCAATGGGCGAACCTCAAAATGCAACAATAAAATTTCCAAACTTTTTTTTTTTTTTAATTCACCGTAGCGCCTAGTGCACTACAGGAATACTGCACCCTCGTGTCTCTTTGGAGA
>JAUJYS010005633.1:0-10912 GCA_033995665.1 Melogona broelemanni
GTTGTCGCCCATCTCGTAGCGCTAGGTAGCGAGGAGCGGTAGACCGTATTTTCTGCTCGCTCGTAACAGTAAGTGTGCGCGTAAAGTGCAGTTCAGCCAATGACTTATAATCAACAAATGACACGGGTAAAATTTATTCAACACTTGAAACGCCAACCGGCACGCTGTTAATCGCGCGTCGCTTGTCGGTATCATTACTACAAGCACGCTGTCTGGTTTACAGACATTGTTTGGATGTTGTCAAGCAATTTAAACCATTAGGCGATCTGATAATGACTCACCCAGTGGGATCTTGACATTATTCCGGACAAGTAGACAGAGTCGTTTCCAAGCTAAATTTGCCATCAACACAGATATCGTCTTGTCAACAAGAAAAGTCAACCGATAAACAAACAAACCGTAAGCATGTTGCAACAATACGAAATGACGACTCTAATCTGGTCTGAATTGAAATTGGCTGCGCCATTATTTGAATTTAGTAAAACCGTTACAAACCCTGGACTTGCAGACTTGAAATACGACGCACTTCACCTCGATCCGGATCAGGGTGTCTGTGTACTTATTGCACCTAACAGGATGTGACGTCAGCGTTTAGCAATTTGGCGCGAAAATTATATCTTACTTCCGCCGATGTCATGCAGGGAATCTCCACATTGAGTTAGGGGGAGCTTTCATCTAATGCACATCTTGAACGATGCGAATTTGTTTTATTTTAGGGTCTTTGTCAATAAAGGAGCATTCCTTATTTCAGATAATAATTTGTTTAGATGCAAACCGTAGCCAATTTTTATTTTAACAGTTTAAAAACATCACATAACTAAGAAAATAATAATTTTAATAATTTTATTATTATTTTTTTTTAATTTTAATAATAATTAAATATTAAGTTTTAAAACACAAGCACGCTTTTCGAATCTCCCGCACGAATAGCAGAAAACAATCACAATAAAACAAAACCCAACTTTAATTTTTTTTTATTATTTATTCTACAAAATTCACAAATATTTTCGCACAATAGAAAAAAATCATGGTAAAAAAAAAATCTTGCATAGCTTAAAAATCACATCATTTGGAAACAATTCACAAAGTTCATCACAAATCAGCAACTTAATCAACACTGTTACATTATATTATAGGCACTTCAAGCTTAGTTATATTCCATTTCCAATCGGATATAAAAATTTAGAGGATAAGTACTTTTAATGTAATCAAATGACTCATTATTTCAATATACAGTATGTGAAAATTGTATGTATTGTATGCGTATGTCCACTTTCAAAGTACCCTTTTTCTTTTTAGTATATTTTTCTGCTTCATTATGATTTTAAAGCAATGCTTGCAATCATTTGCGGTAGAATTGTGTACAACTTCGACTTCCTTTTAGACTCGTTTACCAAACCAGCCAAATAAATCCCCCCAGATGAATACTGATAACACGAATATCTTTGGGTTGATATTCATCTTTGGAATGATTATTTTAAGGCACACAATTGCCATTTCACCTTAACCGTTTTTTAGTCAAGGTGACATATAATTCGTATCCTTAACAAATGACTCCAACTGCATTCTACAATATCTTCAACTTCCAAATACACCACTTTGAAAGTATAACTCACTATTAAACTTTATGAAATATTTGAATTTCTTTTTGATTTGTTTGCAATAAGGCTTAGTAAAAATGTATTTTCCTTCGGCTTTCATTTTGAGAACATTTTTGTTATTCTTCACGTTGAAAATATGAAACAGAAAACAGTTTTGATACCGCTAGAATACATTATGAACACAAAATAAAATCACAAAACTGTTTGTTCCAAAAATTCAGGGTTCTAAAAAAAGACTATACTTTAGTAGTAGAAACATTCAGCCAGCTTAGTTCAAGGTCTTCATTTATTGGAAATTTGCCCCTGGTTTTTGTTCTTCTAATTTTACGACTGGAAGGTAACCGTAAGCACGGCTCACAACGTTCTTGCACGACGGCATCAAATGAACATAAAATGGATGACGACGTGGCAGCTGATTCGAGAACGTTGGGCGAAGACGGAGTCGACACGACACACTTGACTTCGATGTGATGATTAGTGTCACAGGCCTGTGCCAACGGCGAACTAGTTCCACATCCATCAGACCTATCACCAGTGGCGTGGTTCTTGTTTTCGCCACATGATGGCGCTCCTCCATCCGAAATAGAGTCACGGTTGAATTCAGATGCGTTAGCATGAGAGTAGTTCGAGTCGACGAAATAATTTAAATTGCCATTCGCTCTAAAGGTGAATTGACCATTACCTTCGAGCCTGAAAATAAAACAAATAAAATAATTTGGAACGTTAACCAAATGTTTCTTTAACTTTGTTTTGTCATACATTTGATGAACCATACATATGAATTATTATTCAGATAGTAGCTACTCACCAATCATTATTATCATCCTGCAAATAGTCCACGCCCTGCATTAAATGAAAAGCAAAAGTTATTATCACGAATTTCAACAAAAACATCTTGAAGTGGACATGTTAAAGCCAACACCATATTCATTAATGTTCAATAAAATGATTCTACCTCTAAGCCAGAATTACAGGCAGTGACACTGTCAGACAGGCTGCCAGAATCCCAAGAATCATCACTGGGTGCCAAACTATCTACGTGGTCCAACTGAGTCACACGCAATAGAGCTTCATCGATGTGCGCCTCCAATTCTTCAAGGGCAAATTTCTGTTCAAAATATGGAATTAAATTCTTAGTTAATATAATGGTTGATACGGCAACCAAACTAACCAGTTTTAAAAAATCACACATAAAAGCGTGATAAGAATTTGTTTCATACTATGGGGATTGCCGGCTCGGCAACGGAAGGAATGCTGTTTCCTGTTTTATCAATAAATAAGGCACGCAGGCTTCTCCAAATATGCGCGAACATGTCAAATTTTGCGCAGAAAGACTCTTCTTGGCGTTCGTCCTGTCCTGACGATAAAGCCAAGCGAAGGACATGCGGAATCTAAATCAAATGCAGAAAACATATTGAGAACGCAATATGGAAACAACACATTTTAACTACCAAAAAAAAATCATCAACTAATTTAATGTGGTGGTCTTACCCGATGTAACAAAGTGCCCAGAATCGTCAGAAATAAGGACCCAAAATAAATAAAGCGCCAAGTCGAGCTTCCACGTCCATTGGAATCATTTCTGGTGACGACTTTCACAAAAGTATATGTGTACATCCACGGCAGACGGAAGTGAGCATCTGTCCTCTCTGACACAACGCTTCCGCACCACGCCAGGATGGTGAAAACGAAGAGAAGAAAAACCAGTGGCGCCACCACTGTTTCGGTCATCATCCTCCATGTTCGTTGTATGAAGAGAGCGAGTATCCCATAGGAGTAGTATGGTCGCAACAGTCTCAAGCAAGAAACGGAGTGGACTAGAACCAACGCGCCTAACAGAGCTCGGCACGCTTTGCACCAGGAGATCAATGGTGGGAGGTCAGGTGCGTCGCGAAAGCCTGAACGCTCCAGCACTGAATGGGCAACGCTGTTGGCGGTGGATAAGTAAAGTTGCGCGGCCAACCAAATTCCCAACAGACACAAAAACAATATCTGTAATAAGAATTAAACGTAAAAAATATTAAGTAAAAAATATTCAAAGCCATACATGACTCAACAAAAATTAAAACTTTGAAACAAATTTAAATTAGAAATTCCAGTTTTGTCAAATATACAATGTGAAAAATATCTATTATTCGTACCTTATTGAAAAACCGAAATGATATTGATTTACAACCAGATTCAACGAATTTTCCCAGCAGAATTGAATTCACTTCGCATATGAATATAACCAAAAGTAAAACCTATAAACCATTAAAAATGTAACAATAAGTGAAATTGTGCCACTGATCCGCTTAACAAGCCATTTTCTAAATCAATTGCCTTTCAGAAAAGAAAATTGAATCATTCTACATACCTTACAGAAACTCGACAAACTATTATTGGCTGGAGATCCATCTGAGATACCGATGGAATCGACATCCAGATCGGTCCGCGTTGGACTTGATACCGAAAAATCAGCCGATAACTGGACGTTGCTAAAAAATTTAGGAGAACCTTCGCATTATTACACGTTATAATTAAAAAAATGAAATGCTTCAAATTGAATTACATATTTAAAAATATCTATGTAAATCAACGCAAAACACGGAAGTCATCTAGAAATAAAATTCACCTACGTGAACAATTGTGTTGGCAAATTGTAGAGAACAAATTGCAATTCGATCCTAAATTGCCGGAAACTGTTGTTAAAAATTGAACGCCTTATGAACCGCAGTTCCCTGTCTACAGCCAATCTGAAAATAAAATCGGAAATTGGTACATGTCTACAATCAATATCACCCGAAAATGATTGTAAAGCATTAATTTCTCAATTTACTTTTCGCGTGACAGGACAATCGGATTGGTCCACGTCCGATTGGTGGTTTGGTTCTCCGCATGGGAATTTGGAACGTCTAACCACAGATGCGTGTGCCCAATCAAGACACTGCTTGTGTGTCCAATGTACGAATACGAAATCTGAAATTACAATTTAATCCAATTCATATAACCTAAGTTATGAAAAAAAAATAAAATCGTAATCCACAATTAATAAATATTTCTTCACTTCTCTTTTTCTTAAAACATTTTCGCTGCATGATTTTTAATTTCTTTAGAAAATATAACCTTACCTTTCCAAATTTATTCTCATTGGCTCGTAAATCCTGATGGACTGGACGAATAACAGTTTCTTCCATCCATGCGAACCATTGTGAGCCATTAACCGTTTCCTCCGATGGATGATTTCTGATTAAATTAGTATCAGAATGAGAAGTTGGCATGAAATACTCTAAAATGCGAAATCCGAGTTAATTAGCAACTTTGATTACGTACTTGGTCAATGTTTTCGTCAATGCTCTGTTCAAGCCATACACGTGAGAATTTCCTTCTGCCAGGGCAGCAACTAGAAGAACAATGGCTATGAACAGCAATTCCAAAATATCCCTGTAAAATAATATTTTAAAAATAAATTAGTCTATCAATTGAAACTAAGATGCCACCGTTCTTGTTGTAATAAAAATCAATTATACTTTCTATGACACAAAAAAATAGAACAAAATCTCGCCTTGTGTACAACGATAAAATCTTCAATTGCAGAGCGTCGCGTCGTGAGTCCATCAAATCTTGCTCCTGAGGAGGCCTGATGTATTTCAGAACTCGTCTTCTACTTTTGGCGGCAACCTCCAGCTGTTCAGGGTCGATGATGTCATTTGCAACACGGCCATGTTCCAATTGACTGCACTCTGACGAGCAGCACGATGATTTTCGAGTAAAACCTCGCCCCAGGAAACGGTCAAGGAACACTGCGGCCAAGCTCCACGATGCAATCTGTGAAATTTAAAAGAACATATAATTTAAAATTTGATAAATAAACACCAGTTACGCAACTTTCCCCTTAGAAAATTTAAATATAAAAAACATGGATCCTGCAAAATAGATTGTATATTATAATGTTTCCCCATTTGGAAACAAAATATATTTTTAAAAATATGTTTCACATTATATTAAATTTGCTGATTATGAATTTTACAAAATCGAATGATGAATTGAAATGATAATTTTTCGCCAACAAAGGTTTAGCCATTTCTACCAATAAATAATTTAGTTGTAAAAGCATCTGAAATAAATTAGGGAAAAACGTTTATAGTTACCAGCATGGGATGCAAAACACACTGCGCCACCACCAAAGACAAGAGGAACAGTTGAAGCCAGAGGTAGAAAGTTTCGGTAGAGAACCATAAGGAGTGACACCAGGAGAGACCCAATCCACCAACAATAGATAGGAAACAGAGAGTCGCGAGAATATACCGGGACCACAGTGGTAACACGACACAAGGGTAGTTAAAAACCCGCACCGGTTCTAGGTTAGAAAATATGTCAATACTTTAATAAATATCAGGAAGAGACTAAGATGGGTATCCACGGATCACAAAATCATGAGGGCGGTAAGAGAAACATAAACACTTACGCTTTAACCGATGCCGCCTTGAGCGAGAATAAGCTGAAAACTCTCCAAAGGAACTCCTATGGTCGCCAAATGATAATTCATCAAATTCCTCCTTGAAACCACTAGAACCGTCATCGCCTGTCCAAAGATATGTTAATAAAATATACTTTTAAGAATCAGTTTTCAAGCGTACCAGAAAGTTGAAAGCTTTTTCGAGTATCTTTTCAGTCTCAGTTCATATTCAGTAAAAAAACTTACAGCTAACACTTGATTTTCTTTGATTCAGAGTCATGTTCTGCTGATTATTTGCCCAATCCTATACATAAAAAAGTATTTGAATTAAAATCGAAATTAAATCAATTTTCCAAAGAAATATTTTCTTTTTTTTTATATACTGTGTATATAAACATTTCTTCTAGTGCATATAATTTCTTACGTTAACCATCGCCCAAGTTTCGCTGGCTTCCACCTCAAAAGAGTTGCGGCTTTCCGAAGTCTGATAAAATGATTCGCTTGTGAGGTCCTGAAGTGCCGCTGATTTTTTATTTGTATCCTGTTTCCTTATTTTCACACTGTGAGTATTTGCGCAGTGTGGTAGCTAAAATCGAAATAGGTTGACACTGTATTTTCTAACGAAAAATGTGAGCGAGCAATTGACGGTAATGCAGTTTTGGAAAACTTGGCGTTCTTACTTTGGTGTGATGAAAGAGGAGCGCAGTGGCAACACTGGAGAAACACACGAAAAGTGCAATGGTCATACTTCCAACAACGAGTTCGGGTGAGAATTGGGTGACAGCAGTTTGCTAAAATGATTAGGGAACATTTTCATAATTTAAATATTCAATTATAAATAAATTTAATTTTAATAATAGTTAAAGTTTAATTTGGTACATATTTCAAAAGAACTGTCCTTTTCTATCGCAACGGCTAGTTATTACATAATTTTCCTTTTTAATTGGTTTCTTTTGCTTTAATTAACTAACCACATAATTAAAAAATTAATTAATTTTCACTTACGTTTGAGTTCCTCGAAAAGCACCAAAGAGCAGAAAAGGCCAGGCTTAATGAAACGCCGAGCATCGCGCTAAGACGCCTTTCGCTGGGTAGATAATGATCCTGCCTGACGCATTTTTTCAGCCACGAGCTCCCCACATCGAGCATGCATTTCACGTAGCAGAATTTATTTAAAAATGCCTAAATAAGTGAAGAAAAATTTGAATAATTTTTAGATGTATTGAATATATAGGTATTATTGCAACAAACGTAAGCATACGAAAACATTACTCCTGTAAAAGTAATACCAAAAATAAATGTAAATCAATTTAGCACCTGCGAGAACTTTGAAGATGTGTGACCAATTAAAAGTTCTCTTTCCACCTTTACTCCATCCACAGCGTCAACGGACAGCCACTTATCGCATTCGAAATAATAATCTCCACCTATGACATTAAATTCATATTAAAAAATCTAGATTAACAGCTCTAATAGCGAACATGCTTAGAACGCTTAGAGAATATTAATATTAATTTTGTCATCTGACTTAATTAGTAAAATAAGTGACAAGATAATATTATATGCTTACCCCCGAAGGTGTCTTCTACAATTACGCTACGGAGAAACCAGGAAGGTGTTAGTCCAGCACTATCGTGCCAAATCTGGACTTTCCAAAGAAAACCTAAATTTTGGGTGGTACTACAGATAAAGCGAAGTGTCATTAATGAAACCCAAGCACTTTTCTGCAAGCACAATACAAAAATCATTATCACCAATAACAATCGCATACAATCAAAACAAAATTTTGTGAGCAAAGTTTCAGGTGCGTTAAAAATATCTGATCCAAAAAATACAAAATGAAAATCAATTTTAAACGTTAAAAAAACCATAATCAAACGTGGAATGACATACGAACGAATCTTCAGACGCAAAAACAATTTATAATTGACTTACGTAAGAGAGAATCGTGTTACGGAGCCGGGGCTAAACAACGATAGGTTTTCTTTGCAATGATTATTGGTTAGCTCTTTGGTACCAGAGGTTCCATTTTCGCCATGAAGGACAATATAAATCTGCAAAGTAGAACTTGTTAATTAATTTCATTCAGATGCATCTAGACAACTTAAACAAATTAAATCGTTAAATTTAAATAAATTTAAATAAATTGTAAATATAATATTCCTACCGATGCAGTAGTACCGGCATCAGGCTGATATCCGGTTTGCAAGGTGACCAGATATTTTTGTCGATCGTTTAAACTGTTGTCCTTTAATTGGACTACGCCGCACACATGTTGCCAACAGGGATCGAAAGCCGGTAACCTTTTCCAAGGGTTGCTTGTAACAAATATTGAGGCAACAAAAATGGCCGACACAACCAACAGGAAGAAGAGGGCGGCTGAGTTGAGTTTTGGCCTACAAAACAAAAAATAACAAATTTAAATTTTCAGCAAAATTGGTGATATCTGACCAAAAATAATTATTTTGTCGTTGAAATCCAGAAAATAATAGCACAAACTGACACGATAAGGCTGGTGACGTCGACTCTGCGGTGGGTAAGATCTGGTATTCTGGTGATTGCAGTATGGTAACTCGATGGAATAGAGCAACTTGAGTATAGAGCAATTTAAAATATATCACAATTATATTATCAGCTAAAATAATTATAACGATGCAAAATACAAAAAAGAAAAATGAACTAAAACAAATGTCCAGCATTTACTTACTTGCACTGAATTTGCGTTTTAGATTTTCCATCAAACTGGTCAGCAAACATGGCGCTCGCTTCGCAGACAGATCCTGTCCACGTACGATTGGTTTGGTTCCAGCGCAGACATTCCAGAAACTCCAGATCGAGAGAATAACTAATTTCTGGTGGGGTGGATGTCTTCACACCACTCCTGTAGCCATGACGTACGCTGTATTCGGTACTGGCATCGATGATTCCAAACACGTATTGCCCATAATCTAAAAAACAAACGAACAAAAGTTTTAAATTTTAAAAAGACAAAAACCAGAAATGGACCGTGTGATAGTGAAAAGAAACTCACTTTGGATAAGGCGGCTCGGGATGGTGAGCAAACGCTCTAATGGTAGAGGGTCGCCGGGTTTGTAAAAGATTTTATCTTGGAAGATGCATTCGTCCTTTTTGCAAGGCAGTTTGGAGGAACTAATAAATATCATAATCTCGAGTCAATTATTAGCGCTTAGAAAGCCAAAGCTGTTGATCTCACATATTCATATAAATAATTAACCTAATTTGAGTACAGCTACATCATTAATTTAAAAAAACGCATGCTCAAAGCGAAGCGAAAGCAATTCTATCACCGAAAACCAAGCAATAATTATGTAGACCCGTTTCGAAATATATACGAAAAAATCCAACGTAAACATTATGAACATGATCAATTAACCTCACAAAAATTAATATCTTCGGTTTTTTAATACGACCGCGTAAGCCGTGATGGCAATCATACAAGGGGCAGCAAATTTCGAATCGCTTTCCTGGCACGCATCCGCGCAACCAGTGCGGCCAGCATGCAAATGAGAATTTTCGCTTAACAAATTTGTGATCAATTATGACACGCTTAAATATAATTCCTTTGCAAATTATTATTGCACTGAAACATGTATTGAGTTATATTTTAAAACGGCAAATTAACTTGAATTCGCAGAACGAGTATGTGAACCTTGAAAACACCGGTTTGTCCAAAAATAATAGTTTGTTTTTGAAGCCATCTCGAGCTGAACGTTCTGAACTCGTATAACGAAGAAGAAACTGAATTGAACTTCCAACCATAAAGAGATGACGACGACTGAAGAGGACCCAACCCCACTGACACACCTGAAACTTTGCTCACCTTGAATAAGCAAAGGTTGAGTCAAGCTTTCAGGCGCCAAGTAGGGCTTCCAACAAGATCACGAATACAAAAACTACTCTTATATGCGTGATATATCTCATTAAATCCCAACCACAAAAAACTGAACGTAAATTGAAACCTCATTCATACAACAAAGGTCACACGCAAAACACAAACAATTTAACAGAAGATGAATTTCTTGATCTGCTTCAGAGCGGATGACGTAAGATGAACAGGAGCACCGAATATGAGTTGACATTTTCCCAACACACCTGAAACTTTGCTCACCTTTCACAACCGGAAGGTTGAGACAAAGATTCAGGCCTATCGAAAAAACATTACTTCGTTCGAAAGCCCAGCGTCGATTTAGCGATGTGTTGCGATTCGACGTTATGGCTCTTTTCGTGAACATTCAAATAAATCATAACCAAATACCGTGTAATTTTTGGGTAATCTTACCTTATAAAGAGGAGCAGCGGAAACGCATCGTCAAAAACGTGATCATTGCTGGGCCAAAATCGCACAACCATAATCAATGTTCGTCCCACAAGTTCTTCCGAAACTGTGAATTCATGTAAGTTCATCGTATCGCTCGAGTACCTAAAGCTGTGGCTGTAGTTCTTGAAATCCTAAAAAATAAAATTGCCGAACAAATTGAATCTCCATGCATTTCATCTCCACGCATTCGTGTACTACAAAAAATGCAATCTATTGAATAAATATTTAACACATGAACATTACTTACCCATGGGATAACTTGCAAAAAGTTAACAGGTATAGATAAATTGGACGGCAGGTTGGCTGATGGCGATATAAAATTGGGCGACGTCAGTGTTTCGAAGTCGACAAAAATATTCGACGTAATGTCCAATTCGTTCTTAACAAAAAAAAAGAAAGCGACACTTTAACAAATTTTATAAAACCTCTTTGAAATACTTCCTTGAACATGAGAATATTTTTTAATTTTTTATTCCGGATCACTGTAGTGAATAGCACTACAGGAGGTTATTGTACCCCTCGTGTCGCTGTGGC
>JAUJYS010005634.1:0-10911 GCA_033995665.1 Melogona broelemanni
TATTCCAGCTGCCATCCCTCTTCCCTTCCCTTCCCTGCCCCTCACATATCTCCACAGAGACACGAGGGTGCAGTAATGCTGTAGTGCAATAGGCGCTACGGTGAATAAAACAGAAAATTTCGTTTCCAGTAAATGCTGAATTAGACCCATGTTTATCCATTGAAAATAAATGTGTTTCTTTTCAAATTAGGGGTCCTATTCAATTGTCAAATAGTTTCCAACTCCATTGCCAATTTTGTCAATTAAATTGCTAAAATTATTGCTATTTTAAAATTTTTAATTTATACTTTATAAGGAATCATTAGTTTAAATTATTCACGACCGGTACACACAAATTTAGAATTTTTCGAAAAGATATACGAATTTCAAATTTCATCTACATAAAGTTCGATCGTCTGATAACAGTACAGAATCTCCTGTGGCGATATTCATTTTAGTGATGATGATCATTGATTGTCAAAAAAATGAATAAACTGAACACGAATTATTAAACTAGACCCCAATAATAAAGGAACTAGTAGTTTCCATTGCGTGCTGGACATCACTGAATACGACGAACTTTTTCCATAGCTGAACTAAAATATTAATGCCAAATTAAGGTACGCAACTTTCGAATTATAGAAATGGGTCCTGGCATAATTAGCCCGATACAAATATATCGCTTTTGAACCGCGAACACGGTTCACGGGTCGAGCTAAACTAACGACTATAATCAGATGCAAACTACGAACTGAAAACGTCACAACGAAAAAGTCGGTCTCTCCGCCCGTGCGCGCCAGAGAAGAAAAGCCCGGATGCTGCCTCAACTCCTCCCCCCCCCCACGTGCCCCTTCCTCATCCCCTCACCTGCAACAACGCCCTCAATCTGCAGATACACATACCACCACCACCACCCACCTCAAGCCCCCTAGGCCAACGTGGCATCCTGTGCAGGCTGCAAACACATTGGAAAACGAGCGATGTTGGACACCTGGCCAGGGCGCCTTTTAACTTCTACCCACCAGTTAGGTTGGTAAAAGTTGTGTGTTAGATATAATGTCGAAAAATGCGGAATCCACATTTCCCATTAATTTTTGTTGTGTAATGAAAAATGAAATCTTAAAATATTTTTTGAACTTTTCAGCAAAAATGTTCTTTCATCGTACATAATTCGTTATAATTATTCCTAATCACTGTAGTGTATGCATCACATTCTGTAACCCTCGTGTTGCTGTGGCATTATGTGAGGGGCGCATTTTCATCAGTGCCCCAAGATCGAATAAACGAGATCCTGCGCCGGGAATCGAACCCGGGACTACCCGCTTAGCAGTCTGCTGCCATACCCACTGAGCATGATGGATCGTATGGTGCTATCTGATAGATGGATATTATTTTCCTCTTTTTAAGTACTGTGTATATCTTATAATTATTTTTAAGATGTCCTTTTTATCACACACACAACTAAAAAAAAAAAATGAAAACGTAAAACTAAACTTACTTTCTATGTACGAAGAATAAAATCTAAACAATTCTCATAATTATAACAAATTTACGCAACAATTACTTTTGCTATTTCCCGAAAAAGGGCATAAACTATTACGTAATATAACCCTATACCAGGTATATGTATGTTAAAAACATTTTAAAGAGTTTCGCGCATCGTCCTTAGGGGGCGCAATTATTATCTCTTGCCCAGAGGCGTCTATTTCTACGATAACCCTGCCCACCACCAATTCAGCCCACCTTATCCTCCTCTCTCTCCCCCGTTAGCCTCTTCCTCCAACTGGCGTTCACACTGACTGGTATTAGTAGGGGGACGGGCCATACGCCGAGTCAATTTGTATACGCGCGTCGCTCACACACACACACACACACACACACGCAAACGCAAATGTGTGGCTGGACGCGCGGGCTGCCAAAGTTAAATGTCATTGATAATGATAATAATAACAATAATAATAATAGATGTGCCGTTTGCTGGCCGGGTTTCCGAATTCGGGACGCGCAGCTCTAACTATGCATGCAGGTGATGCTCCCCCGCACGACAACCACCTATAATCATATTTTTGTAACAAACATTGGGGAATGGGCGCGAGTTCCGTAGACCACGGACACCGACAGAGAATGAATTAAAAATGTACATTTTCTTTCTGGTCGTTCCAGGCATGCGACAATTTGTACCGTGGAACTTTCAGCGTTCCACTCCGCGGAATTTTTAATCTTTTAAGCCTAAAGCGCACGTGCGTTTCAATGTTTCGCATCGGTACTTTGAGGCGTCACAGACAATTGCAGTTTCGTGGACTGGTGGTTGATAATTTGATCATGTCACTGTGAAGTAATTTCTAAAAGTATCAATGTTTTATTTTTATTACTCTATTTCGTTATTTCCAGTCAGTTTAATTAATTACTACAGGAGATGTGTCGCACACTTAAGTAATTTAAATTACCTCAGGATCGAATAAACGAGAGCCTGCGCCGTGAATCGAACCGGGGACCGCCCGCACCACAATCGGTCGAAATATCGACTGGACTAGACGGGTCGTACTTTCGTCTGCCTATTTCGTGCGCGTGCCCTATACACGTGCATGAAGCTCTCAGGAAGATGGGTCTTTGCAAAGGCATTACCAGCCAAGCTAATTTAGTACAATACTCCGGAATACAAACTGACAGACATAGCGTGCGCCTGGAGCAAAGGCCGGCTTCGAAACCATTGTTTGGCCGAAGCCATCTTTTTGGACATCTTAACCAGACTCTTCTCATAAAGGTTTAAGTAATCTTGCAGTTGGAAATTGCTGCGGGCGCAACGTGTGAACGCGTAAATAGCTGGGGAAATGCGACTGGATACGTTGGATAATTAGTGAGGTGGCCGCATGCAGCATATTTGTAGTGCGACGACTCTTTATAATCAAATTGGAGCTTTTATAACTTTTAGGGGGAAAATGGTGTATCTACGACTGAACTTTTGCCTAGAAAAAAACGGCATATTTTAGTTGGTTGGGAATTGGACGCGTGGTGCGACGGTTCCGGGTTCGATACCCGGCTCTGGCTTTCGTTATTCGATCCCGAAATACTGTTGAAAACGTTTCCCTTTACAATTGCTCATGCGATTCGAGGGGTACAGAATCTCCTGTTGTGATATTCACATCAGTGATGTCGATCATTGATCATCAATAAAAAAAATCGTTATTCGATTTAAAAATGTGGCAGTTTTGATTTTGCTATGGAGTTTTCAAATTATTAGTGAAAACGCAAATATATAATGTACGGATCAGTGGCTCATTGGACAAATTTCCACTGAGCTGGTGGTCCCGGGTTCGATTCCCGTCGCAGTCTTTCGTTTACTCGATCCAGGGGTACTGGTATGTGCCCCTCACACATTGCTGTGGCAATGTGTGAGGGGCACGAGGGGTAGTGCTATTCACTACAGTGATCAGGAATAATAAAAAATAATAATAATGCGTAATCTAATTTTTAAATTCCTATCTGAATATTATAACCTTTTCAATCAAAGCCTTAAAGTCGATTTGAACTCGACTTCACGTGATGCACTATGGCTGTCATTTAATTTTTCCGATTATAAAACCAAAACTACCGTTTACAATAGGCATGCCTCGACGGACCCCAATCTCGACCGACATTGATACTCGTCTGCGAAACCCTAGATGCGAGGCTAGATGTTACTACCGCAATTTCAAATATTGCCTCTTGTGGTTTGGTTTCCCCGACTGCTCTACGTGTATATGGAGCATCATCCATCACTAAAACAATGAACTTTTCGAGCAAAAACAAAAGAAATGTATATTCCCGAGAGGCGGCAGACACAAATACGCAATTTTAAATCCATATCTTTATTTGTGTGCGTTTGAGATAGGGGTTAGGAGGGGCTGGGGGAGGTTGAAGACTAACATATGGAACCGCCGCTTCGGTGATCTAAAAGCAATTGAGTATATACGGCGAGCCCGAAATAGAGATGTTGTAAGAGAGTCGCGGAGACAATTCAATAAGAAATTCCGAAGACCCCGGCTTAATATATTCAGCGTCGGTTCCGTAAGACGAAATGATTGCATTTTTCACCCTCAATTGATATACACTGCTCATAGTCGTACATTGGGGAACAAGGAAAAAAATATGGTCGCCGCTGATATGACGCCAGAGTCAATATGCAAAATCAGAAAAAATATCAGTTTACAATTTCATTTGCCGTCGACTGCTCCCAACCCTGTATTTGGTTTCACTGTTCTCGTCTATCTGTTGAAAACACGTAATTATGTGCGATCGTAGCGCCACCTTTGATAATACTCGGCATCAATGACACGAAAACGTCGTCTGATTTACTGTTAAGTTCTCTCGATTTTGTGAGTAACTTTTTTTTATTGAAATTCAAGTTTGAACAAATAATAAATTTTGAATCGATATGCCAACCTGTTTTAACCGTTTTGAGTCTGATGTAAAAAAATATTCTCCTACAAAGCCAAATTTTTACTTTTTACACTCGTAAATTGAATTTTAATTTTTTTTTTTCGTTTTGTATGTTGTGCGTTTAGAGTTTGGTATATAGGAACACGGTACCCTTTGCAGACGCAAAATATCCAGTACCACGTTAAATTTTATTTATATTCTTGTATCTATTAAATATAAATTCTTGATGATATCATTCTTAATAATTTCTTAATGTTATTATTATTATTATCATTATTATTTTTTTTAATTCTTCTTGTCAATATTGGTCAAGATATTCTTAATGATATCTTTATTATTAAAAAAAAAGTTTAACATAAATATTTTGCAAACTGTTAAATCAGCCAATTTTGATCAATAAATCAATCAAATGGCGTTGCAAATAATAAAAATTGCAATTTGATTTAAAAAAAAAAAAAAAAAAAATCACCGCGAAGCGAAGAGATTTTGCTGCGTAACTAGCTGCATAGCACATATGCCAGCCGTGGTTGCCAACATACAGGGATCTCTATGTTAGGCGCCGCTTGGCGCGTTTGCTCCATTGTTTCGTGCTTAATATTCGGTACGTCACGGCTAATCTGACGATCATTGCGAGAATCTTGATCGAGTCTGATTCAGTGACGTCACCGCACGCGATACGTACGTGCATACACGCTGCGTGCGTCGTTATTACGTTGATGGCTTCATATTTTGGTAATGCGATAGATTTGTGAAGTGCAAGCGTCTTATTGACTGACGTTCGAGATATTGAGACGGACTTACCTTTAGGAAAATGTCCACTACGAGGGCATGATAAAGGATGTTGCTGGGGGTGCGGCTGCTGTCCCCACTTGACCTCTTGACCATCTAAAACGACAAGAAAAATAAGAATTGTTATTTTAATTTAATTTGTTTTCTCTGTAGTAAATACCACTACCGGAGATTATATTATACCCAACGTGTTGATAAGGTATCGCTTTGAAAGATATGCTAGGCATATTTCCACCAACACCCCGGGATCGAATGAAACAGAGTTGGCGCCGGGAATCGAACCAGGAACCGCGGCCGGGTGACAATACCGACTGGACTACGAAGAGTAGTACCAGAAGTTCCAAGTAGGTATAAATATTGTAACGATTGAGACAGACTTGTAGAATTACCTGATGTTTAAAAAAAATCTGTATCGCGTTAAATGTAACGTTAAATGTAAAGGTGTTGTGCCAGGTGACGGAAATCTTTTGAAAGGTATTAAAGGTAAATAAATTGTATTTCGCGATTCTCATAAGATGTCTATTGCGTATTTGGCCAGACAGCCCTCACGCATCGAGAAAGCGCGCTCACAACGATAAATAGATGCAGAAAATTCATTGGAATTAAATTAATTAGCGACGCGGTGTGTGCGACACAGAATGTGGGGGCAAGTAGTGAACAAACACGAGCAGCTGTAAAATTAAAATATATTCCTTCTGCGCACCGCTTGCTTATGGGTGCCTATGGGGCGGTAGGAGGGGTAGGGATAAAAGGAGAGGGTGGATGGGGAAATTGGGTGAGTGAAATGAATCCGCTCGAGTCACACTTCTCGCGAAAGATCAAACGGGAGACGCCGCCCACGACAGTACAAAGGGGCCGGGAGCAGCTTGCAAATGAATCCCGGTTTGACGCCTGCGCAAACTGCGAGGTTTTATCCTCCTGGTACCACCGAGTACGTTAAAAGAAGTTCCAAGTTAAACCAACAAATGAATTCAAATTTATTCGAGCATGTTTTGCATTAAAATTAAATTGGGGTGGGTTCAACTACGTGGCGAATAAGGATTGTTTTTGTGAGGTAATGCGTTTTAATCGCCGTCTCGTTAAATTTTATTAAAACCGAAATAAAATATTTTATATCCATTCAAAATTTAAATGAGGCCACTTTCCACAAGTCATGGATCTACTGTATGCCTCTTATTCGGTCTTTAAATCGCTGTAGCCACAGCGGGCGTATGTACGAGTACAAGCGATAGTTTAGACAACAGTTGTACCTTTTCATTTACTTACACGTACAGTAAATGTAACTATTTCGGAATAAATGTATATTTTGTGTTTAGTTTCTGAAAGAAAATAAAAGCTGTTTATACAATCTATTTTTGCTAATGGGCTACTTTTTAGAATATATTGGAAATAAGACATAATGATTGCTAGTTAGACTCTAGTCTTAGGAGGGAATTTCCAGCCACGAACTGCCCTTGTAGAAGTAGACAGAGAATGACTTGATTAAAATAGTGTCGCCTGATGCAATTAAAACGGTACAACATGGTTTATACTTGTAGGAATAAGCAGTCTTGAGTGTGTGACAAATGTGGCGGAAAGGTTTATGATTTAAGACTGGCGAAAGTTGGAACAAACAAAGAACAGGGCTGGAAGGAGACTGGCGAGCTCGAAACAATCAAAATTTGCCAGACTTTATTTGCTTTGGCGAGTAGGCCCTGAGCAAGAAAAAATCTCCAGGGATATTTGAAACTAACGCGTTTATACAAGAAGCACGAATAGTTTTATGTTGTGGAGTCCGCAACAATTAATTGTTATTGTACATTTGTAATCAGACGATAATAGTCCTACAAATCTACGTGTACTCTGTATTTTTTCTCCTGGTTTACTGTTACTTTCATTTGCTATTTTACTAGTAAAATATGATTGGCCGAATTGCTTGATTTTTTAAAAAAAGTTTTATGAAATATGATCAATTATATGTCATCCATCGATTCTAAAATTACAAAATTGGTTTTATATTGGTAAGTTTTTAATGTGGTTTTCAATGTCATTTCAAAGCATTTTTCAATGTTTGCATTGTCATTTATGTCGGTATGTTTTCAATGTGGTAAAATCTGAATCGTCATTCGATTCTCGAATTGTCACCACCACATGAACTATTTTTTTGTCAACGCACCCACCACCCTGAATTTCGCATGGCGATGCACGCCGCCCATCTCCCTTTTCTCAGTTGAACAGAAATTGTGATAGCAACAGTGGCACCACCAACCGGTGTCGAAAGGAAATTAAAGCGACCAACTACATTAGCGAGTGAACCCAATCCGATTTCCGTTTTAGAAAACTCTAACTTCCGGTATTTGGTCAGCTGCATTTGGACGACGACGACGAACGACGACGACGACAAGGATACCAGCGCCAGGGAGCTGCTCGTCCTTCGCTGGAGTTTCTATGAGAAAGGGGAGAACAACATTCCGTGGAACGGCACAAGGAGGTAAGTTATGTAAACCAAATACTTGGACGAATAATTTTGAGTGTGGTAGCTTTTGGAGGGTTCCCACGAGAGTGGGAGCGATATTATATTTCGCCAGAATTATTTCTCGAAGAACGCGATTAATTGTTGACACCCTTAATAAAAATCGTTATCACAGAATTAAAACACAGTCTGCAAGTACTAAATAAGTTAAAAACCAGATTTAAGGAAAATGAACTATGAGTCAATACAACGATCGACTGCACCGGGAATAGAATCCAGATTCTCTGGCTGATCAGGAATTTTTATCGATAATATTTTTATACAAACGCATTTAAATAGAAAGGCGAAGTCAGCTATAAAGTTTAATAAAACGTTTGAATTGATTTTGCGAGCTGTACGACGTAACTTTAGACGACGTAACTCAGTCATTATCCATGATAATTAGGCTATAGTGGAATATCGACACGAAATTTAGAACTGAATTTTAATGATGATCCTCTACCAAAAGGATTGAAATTTAAAACATAAACTCATTGGTGAGTTTATGTTCTGTTTTGATATTTCTAATTATCATGGATAATGACAGAGGAAATGTGTAGTTAAGTCGTGTGCACCTCGCAAAATTAATTTAAGCGTTTGACTAGCGCATTAGCGGCTATAGTGAATTGAACTGGAACGTACAATGCAAGTGTATTGTGCGTAGTCGAGGCTATCGTGCGACCCACCCTAACAGAAATGACGAATATCGTCGGACCCTATTTGTAGAGAGCGAAGCGAAGTGACGCCCGCGCGCGACAAAATTCAATATGCGAACTCTCGTAATGGGCTGCTAATCGTAATGGCTATCGGAGAGCTGTGGGGTGGGGTGGTGAGACGGGGGAGGAGGAGGCGAGAGTGATGCGGTCGCATGTACTCTGGTTGGCGATGGCCAGCGCGCGGATTGATACACGTTCACGGACAGATTCTAGTTGCGAGGAGCATGCGCGCTCTCAGCTCTATGGCTCTATTGGCACGATGCCTCGTAGCGGTTAGGGACAAAAGATATTGCGACGTGAAACAATATCTAGAATTGACGCACGTGCGTGGCACGCCATCAAATTCGGATTTACGGGGCGCGCCGTTTACTAATTTTTGTGATTAACAAATTGGGATTTAAATTAGATTTGGTGTGTTTTTTTTTTCACCAAACGAACGAATAAATTTTATTCGTATATTAGTTTTTTTTTTTTTTTTGCGAGAATGCGGGCTGCCATTTTACATTATAATGAAAGTACATGCCTTTTTTAATGACTCAGCGCTTCCTAAACACATCATGTTGTTTATTTCATTGACCTTACAATATATTGACATTATAACAAGGTGATTTTTTACCAATTTTTATTTGACAAAACAACTTGAAAACTGTATCCAAGCTTAGGCCACATTGCAAAAAGGAATCAAACTGATGCTTCATAATACAAATATAATCAAATACTAAAATCATAATAGAAAAAAATGCAAAAGATTTTTGCGTTAAAAAAATATTTCAATGACGGCGTTATTGAAATTTTGGCACCATATTTTGAAAGTTGTTTTAACTAGAGTTAACAGCAACCTGGTGTTATTGATACCTTGCTAACCATGAATACCATTAAGACTTCATATAGCACATGCTAAAATAGTGATCAAATGCAAAACAGATATGACAAGTGTCCAGTACATGTGGATCGTGTAGATGTCCACGCCTACGAAATGCACCCACTGCCCAAACCTCCGCGTCACACAATTCGTGTTTTCCAGAGCCTATCCATCCGCTCATCCTTCATCTACAAGATCTGCGTGTGATGCAATATCGTATACGTTGGCGCGTTGAAATTGCCATATTTCACTCAAAGCTGCTGGAGGCGGGGGAAAAATCACCTTTCCTCGTGACGAAGAGGATAAGGGGGCGGGGAAGGCTCGCTTTAGAGAGCGAACCGCGTCGTGGCCAGCGGTAATACAGACCATTTCAATTTCCTCCTGTTTCGCAGCTTGCCGCGTTTTCAATTTCGTTTTTTTTTTTTTTTTGCTTTTTTTGGCGGAGGAGGGGAGGGGGGCTGGCAAAATGGGCGGGGGGAGGTGAACAAATATGTAACACGGGATTTTGATTTTCATACGAGATTCGATTTGGAATTTCGATTTTGACTATTCTTGAATATTTGCTCATGCTTTCATCTATATCTTAAAGTTTTAAAATGTACAGAAAAAAACTGTAGATTCTCAATAATTTTGTTTCACTATAAATAATATGGTTACTTGTGTGCACGTCCAACATAACATTTGTTGCACATTTATCTGTATAAGTTTGCGTTTCATTATGCATACGGGCATGCATGTATGCGTTCGGGTATAATTCAATCTAGAAATAAGTGCAATGTACAAGTGCATGTAATTTGCAATGTACCAAATGTAGATTTCTCGGCTAAGGCCTACTGCTTACAAGCGAAGACTGACTTTACAACCATTAGTCCATCGGATTTTTTTTTAAAGTAGGGGATGGCAAAGAAACACAGTGACTTGCGGGAAAAAAAATGAATAAAAAGGGACGGCCATGGAAAAGAAAAAACAGTGGGATTAGGACGGGTGGCGAGAGGATTGGCTTTTGGCAAGAAACAAAGCAGTAGCGGCAAGTCATGTGCGATTGGAGAGGCCTGGCTTTACAAAAAAGAAAAGCGTATTGGAAAAAAAAAATTATTTTTACTTTCCCTATGAGTCCTCCTCCCCTACTTTATGTAATCTATAAAATTTGCATTTCAAACAGTACTTCTAATTTGAAATGATAATTATTAGTCTTAACTTGTGCTTGGCGAAACCCTCAAATCAATATAGGGATCGCTGAGTTTTTCTTAAAACAAATGAACTTGTTTCCTTGAAAGTTGTTTACATTCTTATAAGATAGAATATCCTTGGATAAGATTTGTTTTGCACTTCGGTACAAAACAAATCTTCTGAAATGATTTTCCGTCTACGATCCCCTCAATTATTATTATTTTTACTATTTCCTATCACCGTAAGTTTTAAGTGTCACTATAGGATGTCGCTCTGTGTCCGTTATATTGCTTAAGGCAATGTTGGAACCGCAACCGGCAACAATATTAGTTACGATTTTACCTTTTCGAGCTAGTCAGCGGCCCTGCCCTTGAAAACAAAGCACGAGCCGCCACCGAAGACAAAAAGGGTGACATCACATATCGTGCGGGTAGAGACAATGCCGTCTACATACAGGCCGTGGTGCTGACCCCTTCTCCCCCTCC
>JAUJYS010005635.1:0-10911 GCA_033995665.1 Melogona broelemanni
TTTACGCAACACGAGGAGTCAAGAATCTCCTGTAACTATATTTATTTTATTCCGGATCACTGTAGTGAATAGCACTACAGGAGGTTATTGTACCCCTCGTGTCGCTGTGGCGATGATATTATGATATATTCACGTCATTAAGTATAAAATAATAATATTAATTCATTATTTTCTTTATTGATCAATTCATTCATACCCACATAAAATAATAGTGAAAATAAATAATAACAATAACGAGAAATAATAATAAAAAACACCTACCGTATGCTTGTAGACGGTGTACAACGCGTTGCGCCTATTTACCGATAGGTGGCGCTGTCGTGATTGGCCTATTTAATAGCCGTTCGGCAATGACCGATTTTCGCCTTAATCCCACCCGCACGGGGGCGGGGTCGCATTGCGTCTCGCTAGCGTCATTTCTGTCACCACATTTTCTAGTTGAACGCCGGAGAGCAGCCGCCCCCGGGGCGATTTTCGAAAAGCTAGACGGTGAAAAATTGATTTAGTAGCCGCCGAATCGCGAGAACTCCTTGGCTGGCTGACAGACGTACTGGGGTCGGACAAAATAATAGAAACAGCTCAACTAAGGTGCACAAGCAGGTCTGTTTCCATTATTTTGACCACCTAGCTACGCCGCTTGCCACGCCATGAGAGCCCATGTTTGGCAAAATGCTGGCCCCATAAATAATTTCGGAAAATAAATTGAAACTATTCTGCAAACAAGCTGGCGCCCTAATAGCGCGTGTGGCACGTGCTGAAGGCATGGTGCACACGGCGAGCAGGTCGTACTACAGCGCTTCAGCTTTGTCAAAAGGTAACCACCTCAAATCACCTCACGGTGTGCCATAAAAATGAATACCCCAAATTTCTTTAACCGTATGTTCTCAAATATTTTATCAAATCGTTTGAATTTTTAAATTAGAGCATGGCATAACGCCATATTTATTATCTAATTTTTTGTTTTAATTCCCGTTTCTTTTTGACATACACATGTGTACGCTCGAAAACCGTGCGCGCCATTTGGCGACTGACTCATCAATAAAAAGGCTATTTAAGTTCATTTCACGCTAAAAAAGACTATTTGTTGAGCTAAACCTTTCTCTTATTGGATTTCGTATTTTCAATAAGAAAAAGGGTTATTTTGATATCGTTTTCAAAAAGAGAATAGGTGATTTCAACAGATAGACTATTTTTTAGCACAAAATGAACTTGATGCGTCAGTCGCCAAATGGCAGGCCCGGCTTTCCACGGTATGTTAAAAAATAACTAAAACAGAACATAAAATTAGATAGCCAAAATGTTCTTATGTCATTACTCAATTTATATATAAAAAACTCAAACAATTTGATCAAATATTTACTTGAACAAGAAGGAAGTAGTGAAAACGTGTTATTCATACACTGATTCAGCAGGATGGGAAGATAATATTATATGTTATTCACTACAGTGGTGGAAATAAACCAAAGTAACTAGGACAACTACTGTTGTTGTTTTGATCCGTCGAGTCGTTTCCGATTCCTGGTGATGCCATGGACAAGTGCTCTCCAACTGGGCCGATTCGATGACTTGCTTTGCAGCTCCCGGAATGACATCTTGGTTTCCCTCTTTATACAGTCTAGCCATCTTGTGCGTGGTCGTCCCCTTTTTCTCGCTCCGCTTATCTTCCCAAGCATGAGCGCCTTTTCTAAGGAGTTGGTCGCCCGTATGACATGCCCAAAATATCGCATTTGGTTTTTAAGGACCACTGACTCTAGTGAGCATCTGGGCTGAATCCTGTCTAAGAGTGCTGGTTGGTCTGCTTTGCAGTCCAGGGTATGCGCAGTAATCGCCGCCAGCACCAAAGTTTAAAAGCGTCCATCTTCCTCTTCTCGTTTTTCCTTATGGTTCAGCTCTCACTGCCATATAGCTTTATAGGAAACACCAAGGCTTTCATGATTCTGACTTTTGTGGGGACAGACACGTCCTCGTCCTTCATGATCTTCGTTAAGCCTGTCATGACTGTCCTGCCAGCACAATTATTCTCTTTATCTCTTGTTCACATCCCCATGTAACTACCGATACTGTAGTTTTTGATTATATTGAAATATGTTGAAAGACAGCAATTACGTTACAATTCGTGCCAGAAACATTAGCCCAGCTCAGCTTGAAAGTCTGCGCCTTGCTTTTACTTGACTCTTAACAGCAGTCGGCCAGGCTGGCGTCGTTCACATACTTTATTTCCACCGTTTGGAAAGGTCAGACTTATTTTCTTTGATATGCGCGCCCACAGGTAGACGCAGCAGGGGGTGCTGTTAATGCTGGCAATAAATAGCATTTTTTTGCGGAAAGGAGTCTTACGAACATCGAAGAATATTCGAATTGGATAACTGATCGGTAAAATTGTCAATGTTTCAGATGGCAACGTTGCTTGGGGCTTGCCTATTGCAAATAAACATTTCCTAAAGGACTCCTATGGAATTCAAAGCCCTATGCGAACCATTTTGCTTCCTATGTAATTCATTTTTTTAATAAATACCATATAAAGGAAATCCTTTAAAAAATTTCTGTTGGAAATCCTTTGAGAATATTACAGAAGTAAATTATTTTGAAAAACCCTATTAGAAATTATTTTGAGTACACTGTATATAGTAGATTAAAAAATGTTTGGATGTGGTTTTTTTGTAAAAGTGGAAAAAAAAACACTTTCGCGTTTAATTTTAATTTTAAATTGACAATTAACGTTGGTCATCACTGAAATAAATTACATAACTGGTGATTATGTACCCTCTAATCGCTGGAGCAATTATCACCAGTAACTCGAGAACGAATAACGAAAGCTCGGGCCGGGAATCGAACCCGGGATCGCCGCACACATGGCGGATACTCTACCACTGAGTTACAACGAGCGTTAGCAGAACCGAGAGGGTAGAGGGTTATGGTTGGAGCGCTGACGAATCTTCATAACCAATCGGGCAAGAAAGTGATGCCCAAATTTAGCTTTCATTTCAAAATGTAATTCAGTCTTGTTTGACTAAAGCACTGACGTGCTTACTCCTTACACAAACTACTTTGGACAGACTCTGTCTTGACATATCAAAGAGTTCCTCATGACAGGCATATTTCTGAGCCTCACCCTTCTTGAGATCGTCTACTTGGCGAGGCATTTTTTTTTGTCCTTAGTCATCATGGGGGTTCAGACAGTCTCGTAAAATATTGACGTTGCTTTTTTAAACTTTCCAAATGTCCGAGTCAAGTGATCCCTCAGATGACAGTTGCAATCTATTTGGTGGCGCGTTGATAAAATGGGGACGCTGAAACACTCCCCCTTCCCTACCCACACAGCGGACGTACGGCCAGCGCCCTCTATCAAATTTCCTGACTGGTGTGATGGCTAGGGAACCGGAATGTTAGGTTTTAAACAATTTTGGTTTCTACTTGGGCATTCATCTGTAGTTGATTTCAGTGTTATTTATACTAGTACGTACGTATCAGCGTTTGCTCGCGTGACTTTGCTCACGTAACAAACGTGGCTCACGTGATTTGCTAGGTTTTGCTCAGGTGACAAACGTGGCTCACGTGATTTGCTGGTTTTTTGCTCACGTGAAGTAATGTAACAACATTTAAAATTCTTATTTAGTGGTGGGAAACAATAAAAATATTTTTACGAAATCGAAAATGATTTTGCCGATGTTTCAATGAAGTATCCCAAATAAATTGGGATAAACAACCCAATTAAATATCCTACAAACAACCAAACAACCATAAAAATAAAATATTGTTAATTGAAAAACAGTCAAGGTTTTAGTGCATAAAAAATACGCTCGTATAATTTTAATTGAAAGAAAAATAATTTCTGGTTAATTATTTTGATTTTTAATAAAATCATTTTTTGCCATGATACTGGTTATTCAGATATTTCATGCCTGTAGAAATGTTGAGACTGTTGCATTTCGATGAGAAGTGCCATCTCGATTTTAGGTGATCGTTTGGCATTTTATATGACATAACCAACCGGTGCCTGGTGATGTCGACTGCCATTTCCTGATAATATTTTTTTTCCACCGACCTCTCCTCTCAATCCCTGTCGTTTGCACTCCATTTGACATGCTAATCTACACCAGAAACCCAAAGCGAGAATGTCCGATATGGAGTTGGCCATATTTCACGTGTTCGCCTTCCTCGAAAAAAGTGTGCTCTCGAAGCACCACGTGCGCATCCTAACCGAATAGAGATGATGCATTGGATTACCGTTCCTGTCAAAGGCAAACACGATTCTCGGGAGTTCGAGTTCGTTTTTTTTTTGCACGTGCTGCCAAGTGTCGTCGACGGTATGACAATTTCGCGGAATGGTGTGGGACGACGTGAAGCATCGTCTACTGTATAGTCAGTGGAAGCCGACGATATGGAAGGTTAGAGAGAAAAACCAGTATAAAAATATCAGGTATGCATGATTTGGCGTTAAATGGAAGAATAGTGGTGAATTTCTACGAGTATAAAACGATTTGCAAGGATATTTTGACGTATCCAAGCAGATAAAAATGTTCTACGAGTATATCTGCATTTCAACTCGTTGGTGTCCAAACCATTTTTTTTTCTAAAAATGAAACTATCTTATGCAAATTAAATATTCTTCTAGTTTGTATAATTAATAACGAGTGTGGAATTAAACAGAATTTATCTCTCTGGTATATATTTTCTCTTAAACTGGTAAGGAAGCTTACCAATGTATTCGTATCATCGTTCTCCAAGGGGCGATCTGGTAATTTTGCCTAGTCTGGTTTTTTATACCTATGTAGGGATCTATAACGTCTACCGGACATTGTGCAGGCAGCACGGATCATACGGTTTCACTTCCATTTCTGAAGTAGATACGAAATTTCCTCGTTTGAAAAAAAATCCGAAGGTCTTGATCTAGAATTGAACCAATGTGCAATGAGGTGTCTACCTCCTTCTACATCTTTCCCCTGGGCTCATTTGAGCTCCGTCACGTGATCCCCATCACGTGATTCTACAGTTCGTGACGGCCACTCTCATATTGGACAAGAAAGGGGACGGCCGAATGGGGCGTGGTTGATATGGGACTGCTAGAGAGGAGATCGCAGATCGAAGTGGCTAGCACGAGGGGAAATTGCGACCTTATTTTTGACATCCCGTCCCAATTCGAAAACGCCCCCTTGTCCGATAGATTCCCCGTGCCTACTCAGTAGCTGTTCACTTTTTCGTGACACGGGCTTAGACCCTGAGTTCGCTAGCGACAATCCTGCCGCTCTGGGCAACGAATTGGGTTTTGCGAGCCTTGCCCAGAAATTGAACGCTGTTGCCAAACGAATGCTTATTTTTCATTCGTGTTAGAATAATTTTCCGCTTAAATTTCCGGATTAAATTGCAACCTCTTTCCTATAATTATTGCCATGTGCTTTTTGGGCACGTGATTTTTGCTGTTCGAGTACCGCACTTGTACGTGCACTCTTCCGTTCCTGAAAAATCTCGTTCCGATACATCGATAATTATTTTTTTAGAAGCATTTTATACTTGGAAAAAGTAGAATTTCAAGAAAATTAATTCTAAACTTTTATACTGAATGCGAAAGAAATAAATAACCATTTCTAATCAAATAAAATTGTCGAATAATGGCATTAAAAATTATTTATTGCTATTTTTTCTTTATGTGTATTTCGAAACGTAGTTTGTCGGAAATCTAGGAACTCTATATTGCGCCTTGTCAACCCGTTGATTAATGACAGTGCGAGAAATGTACGGTTAGAAAACCACCTGCCCATCTTTTAATTGATCTAAACGAATCAATTTCCTGGAGTGTGTAGCGCGAACGTAACGACTGTGTTTTTATTTCACGAGTATAGAAGTGAAGTAAAAAAAAAAAGAAAAAGAAAAATAGCGTGCAGCACTACCGACATATCGCAACATCGTATACCCGGAGAACACACGGGCGCACCAACGCGAGATATATGAATCCCCACCATTCCCCAGGCTAGATTACCGCCAACTTCTTTTCGAGCAAGAAGAATAAGAAGGAAAAAAAAAAAAAGAGTATAAATAAAACGAAATTCCAGATCTTGAATGCCCTGGCGTAGATATGTGGGTGTGGAAACGGCGTGGGCCCAATTCCACTGGTACTTTCGTTGCGCGGAGAAATATCTCGGAATGTGTACGCAGCGACAAAAGATGGCGCTGGCATCACTGATTACGTCATTATGACGTAACAACAGTATTAAATTGGATGGAGATTATATTATTTTTTTAATGATGTAATATGTACGAAAAGATGTTTTAGTATTTTGAATGAAATATTATTCAGATATGAGATTTAAAATTTTGTCTTGAATTATACAAAGGATGAAATTTTGCGAGTATTTTGAACGAAATTATACAGATCTTATGTTGAAGCTGTTTAGGTATTTTGGTTTTATCTCTTTTCAATTTAGATATTATTCGGCGGTAAGTGGATTTGAAAATAAATGTGTTGGGTTCAGTTCTTACGTCAACTTGGAAGATATTTTCACTGACTTGAGATCGTATTCGAAATGAAAATTGGCGCTAAATTAATTCACAGATGTTTTAGTGGGTCTGTCGGTTCATTATTTTCACAAGAAAAGATAATTTAAATTATTTGGAATATGTTTCTACCTCTTTAAATTTATACGCGAAACCGTGCAAAAATAATGCTGCGTCTGAATATCGGCAAATTGTTACATATCGAAGTACTGTGTGATTGCCTATCAACTTTTAAAATTTGAGTTTCCGTTAATCCTATAAAATTGAAATAGAATTGCGACAGACAAAAGAATAAAGAAACTAAAATATTCCTAACAGTTTCTAGTTCTTTTTTAAAATAAACTTAAAACATTTGCGTTCAGTCGACTAATTTTGATTAAGGACGAAAAAAAAACACTTTCTGAACAGATGAAAATATTAAAAGTTTAAAAAAGTCCAACAATTCCATTTATAAATCGGAATTTTATCCCATGAGAGTGAGAACTTTAATTTCGATCAAAAACAACCAAAATGGGGATTGTTCTGTGTAAAACAACAGTAAAATGAACGACCGTACCAGTTCCTTAAAAATAGGAACGAAACCGTTCCAAACGTTCCTTTCTTGAAAAAAAACCTAGTAGTTCCTCGGAAAAAGACCCCGTTCCTCGGAATTAAGGCGTTCTAAAGTTCCTCAGAAAAAGACCCCGTTTCTAGGAATCTAGACGTTCTAAAGTTCCTCGGAGAAGAATCCCGTTCCCTGGAATCTAGGCTTTCTAAAGTTCCTCGGAAACGGGCCCCGTTCCTAGGAATCCAGGCGTTCTAAAGTTCATCGGAAAAGAAACCCGTTCCCAAGAATATAGTCATTCTAAAGTCCCTCGGAAAAGGAACTCGTTCCTAGGAATCGGAACGGAAACGTTTCGTTCCTTCCCAACACTAATCGAGTGGAAACTATCATTGGCGCCATCTACCGTCACTCCCTACTCGATCATGCGCGGCGCTGCGGGTAGGGGCTAGAGTACAGGCTCGGCGGCAGTAATTCGCCAGGTCTTCGGGGAAATGTGGTTGCTTGTCTTTTTTCCCTCCCCGAGTTTTGTCTCGGGCGCAAAGCCTGCCGCTGCGCGTGCTTTAGGCTTATAGACACGAGCGCGAGCAGGATCCTTCCCTCCACCAACGAACAACTTTACTATAGGGCTGGACGGATGCCAAACGTGGACATGGGACTAGCGTCTAGAGCGTGAGAGAAGGGATTCCGTCAATAAGTCTGGCACGTGCAACTTCCAATCGTAAATTCAGGGAATGCGGTACCGGGAAGTGGTGCAGCGCCATCTATTAGGCGTTTAATGAATCTCAGCAATTTGTGTTCGTTTGTGCCATTCAAGTTGCGCTGCAAAGCTTTCGTACCAGTATGTACTACAGACGTCCAATAAGTTTCCGGAATTATTTTTTTAAAGAACGGCTGCATACATTTTATTGAAATTCGGCGAATTTAATCGTCAGAACACTATTTTTAAAAGAGCAGAACTTTTGAACAATATATGACCCTCGAACATTTAAAGCTTACATTTAAAAAAAATTATTTCAAAAGCCCTTCAAATTGTAAAAAATAAATCGACAACTAAACGCTGCTGAACCGCGATCTCTTCGTTGTCCACGTTGGTGTTCGAATTTTGAGCACGTGAGTTCTTCGAATCGAGTTGAAAAAATTGGAAGATGCTCAGGAATGGCTAAAGATTATTCGACGAATTGCTATACAATCCGTGAAGCCGTTATTTTTTTTTTAAATATTCATCAAACTTATTGCACGCTCCTTGTATGTTTTCCTCGTATCTCGGCAAGGACAATCCGTAACTTCGGTCAACATGGAACTGAACAACTATGATACAAGTGCCTGCACTTCGTCAGGAACACCTTATTGATCCCTAACTAGGTCAGAAACCCAGTATAGGTGAAGAATTCGTTAACAAACCTTTATAAAGAAGTAAATAAAAAATGAAAAGAGCTAAATAAAGTACCGTGAGTTATTGTTCATTTTCCGCAGGAGAAAAAGCGGAAGATAGGACGAACAGCGCCAGAATAAGACGCACGGTGTACATGGCGGACATGCTAGGGAAGTGGTAGGACGTAGGAAAAGACGCGGCGGTCAAACTGGATCAAAGCGGACTATGTTAGAGACCCTGGGAAAATTTTCTGCGGACGCCCATGCTTGCGGACAATGAACAATAACTTACGGTAGAGTCTAATTCCCGTCTGTCGTGAGACTCCTCGCAGCTACTCTCCAAACTAAAAACGATCCCCATACTTTTCTGCAGGGTTGGTTGACCGAATCGCCCGGCAGCTAAACGCGACAAGTTATAACGCCATCATCATCATTGGGTCTCCCAAAAAAAAGAAGAAAAAAAAATGCCAACGCCGAGTTTATACTGTGTGTGGGGATAAGGGTGGATGACCAACAGCTTATGGCATGGAAACTGAATACATTTTCGGAAAGGGGAGGCTATTTTTTTGCGGATGACTTTCTAATCTCTGAAATGGAATACAGAAATGTGAACGTTCCATTTTCATGACTGTTAAGCAGAAATGAATATTCTAGTCTGACATGCACGTATATGCCATTATCAGTCATTCAATTTTTTGGGAATAAATGAAACATGGCACGTTCTGGAAAATATATTTATTCTGTTTCTGTTTAATGTAGGAGTGTTTTTATTTATAGGGACCTTTGGCATTTGATTTAAACTTCAATGAGAGGTTCAAAGTTACCAAAAACATTTGTTTTATAGGAACTTTTAAATATTACAATTGTATTTTTTGTGGATTTGATTGTTTTTGGCATTTGACTAGCAAGCGATTATTGGTCGTTCAATTTTTTGGGAATAAATAAAACATGGCATGTTCTGCAAAATATATTTATTCTGTTTGTGTTTAATGTAGGAGTGTTTTTATTTATAGAGACCTTTAGCATTTGATTTAAACTTCAATGAGAGGTTCAAAGATACCAAAATGATTTGTTTTGTAGGGACCTTTAAATATTACAGTTGTATTTTTTGTGAAATTGATTGTATTTGACTATGTTTTAACGAATAAGTGTCGCTCCTAAAATTAACGTTAGAATAATTAATAAATAATACTATTAGAAAAATTAATAAATTTTAATATTATAATAATTATTAATTATTGCTATTAGAATAATTAACAATTATTAATTATTGCTATTAGAATAATTAATAAATATTAATTATTGCTATTAGAATAATTAATAAATAATGCTATTAATTATTCTAACGTTAATTTTAGGAGCGACACTTTTACTTTAGATACATTACATGCATGTATTTGTTAAAAATCACCCCTCAGCTTCCATTAGGGAGTCCAGAGCTTAGGGGTAGATCCTGCAGTCTGGCTATTCCAGCTGCTATCCCTCTTCCCTTCCCTTCCGTGCCCCTCACATATCTCCACAGAAACACGAGGGTGAAGTAATCCTGTAGTGCACTTGGCGCTACGGTGATTTATAAAAAAAAATAGCTCACTACCTAAACCTCGACTTTCGACGTAACTTAAAAATTGAGTTTAAACTCAAGAACGTTGTGATTGGCTGACAAACGAAAACGTCATTCAATCAACCAATCACAGCGTTCTTGAGTTTAAACTAAATTTTTGAGTGGCGTCGAAAATTGAGGCCCTGTATAAGCGCTTTAAGCAATTGTTACACTTTGAGCACCGGACGGCGCTGCAATCGCCAAATACCCATTTATTGCACGTGCACCTTCGAGCATTTGGCGTATTCCGCCTGTCCCCCTTAGCGATCGTAGCGCCACTTTTGTTGGCGTTGTAAACAATAGAGCCATAATTTCGTGACATGGCCGCATGCACATGTAAACGTAAGAGTGGGAATGTTCTTTGTATCCTTCATTTCACGGAGAGTATTTTTTGTTGTGAAAATAGCTGATTGACAGCCGATCCCAGCCCAAACCGATTACGTCATATTTTTCCCCCAACGAGCGATTTTTCAAACGTTGTAGCTTCCGGAAAATTGGTTTGAAATACGACCAACTATCTAATAATACCAATAACAACTTGTATAGACCTATTCAGACACGTCAGCTTTGTACAATGTCCGTTATAGCTCTAATGTAATTATTTTTGATTTCGTGACATAAAATACGATTTTATGTTGGATAACACACCATATGAGATGTTTGTTTATTTCATGTCTTTATTTTGAAACCTAAATATACCAGTTTCGCAGAATAACAATATTGTCACGGACCCCTCACTTTTTCGGGCCCCGTGAGGCGGCGCCACCAACCACTTCCGCGTGACGTCATGACCTCTGGATTATTTTTCGCGAAAGTGTCCTTGAACTTTGGATTAGCCGACCCACTGCTGTTTTTGAGATTTAATGATTTTAATACTAATTTGCATAATTTTGTTTTAGGCCTG
>JAUJYS010005636.1:0-10911 GCA_033995665.1 Melogona broelemanni
CTGCGTATGCATTCGCAGCCCACGTGCAGTTGCAATTTTGCATTTTTTGCAATTCACGTGCTGCTGCAATTTGCGCGATTCAGCTGCATTCGCCGCGATTATTCGCCTAGTGAAATACTGGCTTAAATTAAATACAACATACACTTGTCCTTTTTAATATAAAGTGTCCCCTCTTGAAATTATGTCGAGCTGCCAAAAAAAATGCTTTGCTCGTTTTTCATATTGTGAAATTTCATGGATTGCTAGAAACTTATGTCTGGCTAATAAAATATTTTAGAAGCCAAAAATAATTTTCAAATATAGTCCTCAACCCACCAATAACTAATTCATTCACTTTCTGCTGAAAGGATTGAAATCGCTAACTCTAATCGGCGCTCGTATCACGGCCACGGGGCGGAGCATCTCATGTACTGTCTGTCAGTTCGAATTACTGTACGATATTTCAATCATCTCATTATCACCATCTGTCCGTTTCGAACACACCCAAGCCTATAATTAGTCAATACTTAGTGTTGATTTCCGCTTAACGAGTTGATATTCTGGTGCCAATTCTTGTTAGTAATCCCGCGCAGAGTGCGTGCAATTAGATAACGAGACCGATTTTGAAGGTACGGGCACACCTAATAAATCGTCGAAGCAATTTTGGAGCTGCAAGAGCCTATTAGCTGGAAAACGAAATACACGGGCTCTCTTATTTTCATGTGAGGGCGCAAAGCAGATTCCAATCGACATATTTTCAGAAAGTTTATCAAGAATGGCTTCAATGTACCCATAGAATTTCGTATACTCATTTCAGAACCTGGTATTATAACGAGCGTGTAGCCCGGCTAAGAAGAGTATTGATAAATATCAATCGTAAAAATAAAACATTATTTGATGGTGTTTTCCTTTCAATTTTAATTTTTTAATATTTACTTATGAATTTTCTTTTCACTTTCGCCCCATGTTGTTGCAACAGGTAGACAGTCCTCCGGTCCGGCAGACCGTGTTCCTAGGACACAAACTAGCCGTCTGCCGTCACCATGTCGCTCACATGCGGAATTTATTTTCGTGAGTTTACTTACGAATTAATTTTTTTAATTTTTCGTTTTAGTATTATATTGAAAAATTGTTCTGTTAATTTCAAATTAACAGAAGAATGTTTCCAATGCAATAAACTAAATGAAGAAAATCATACTTTTTTATTTCATACCTTTGTGATGACAAATAATTTTTAAGAGTAATATGCATCATGTTTCAATGATGAATGACAATGGCAGTCATTTTAGGCACACTTCGACTCGTTTGCTAATTCAAAAACCTTTGTTAATTCGTTAATTCAAAGTTTCGGAATTGAGTTTCGGTTCCAGTGTCGGGTGTAAATTGTTTACCCACGAATTGACTTTTGGCCCGATACATGGACTCGTGGATGGAGATGTCCGGGCGATGGATCGATATTTGACGAACGGAAGGTGAAAAAATGCGGCGTCCCGAACTTATACAAATTCAGAGTAATTTCCAATTTGTTTCGGTTGTCGCGTGGGGAATGCCAAAAGTGGGGAGAAGCACGTTGAGTGACTGCGCGCCGCACGAGCATGCAAACCCCTTAGAATGAGAAAATTGTTTTGTTGACGAGCGCGATCATCTAGGGTGGACCTGACACTGGGAAACATAGGTAACAATGGATACACGAGGTGGCTGGAACATTCGCTAACGTACAAAATAAGTTCCTATGGCAGTGGCGTTCCGTCGATGTACACAGGAGCCATTTGTCAATGGGCCCGGCAGCATGTTCACGCCAAAGAATGCAGTCATACCAAAGAGATTTATGGGTGTAGAAACTGCAGCCCACCTGCACTTGGCGAGGAAACTAAACTCGATTAAACGATTAGGAAAACGCGGTCGGGTACAGAGCCGGTAAGAAAGTCGAACAGAGTCTGGCGAACTCTCTTATAGAAAACTGTATTGTCACTACGCAATTTTTACAAACAAACGTGATCGCTATACTATTGCAATTGCGGAGACTGCAAATAAACTGAATTAAATATCAAAGTAGAAAAGGTTTCAATTTCTATTTACAGTACTTAAGTCGAAAATTTGCATCAAAGAAATAACTTCATTGCAAGTAACTCTTCAACATACGGTAATAAATTAATAAATAAACCTTCTGGTACTTTTATGTTATTTTTTGTTGCTGAACTTAAATCGTAGTTGCGTCATTAGCTTGAAATTAAAGAGAAAATTGCTTCTGTGTCTATTCATAAAAACTCTTCGAATCAATGTGGATGTCGCAGTGGTCCCCCTCAATTTGCGCATGCGCCAAGCACAATGGTCTCTGGGAATGAATGGTCAGTTCCTCTTGTCGGAGAGCGCGTCGCACCACCACCACGTTTTTAAATATAGGGTTCTAAAAGCGGGTTTTCATACGTAGAGAGTTCAATGAGGGCAATGTTTTTTTTCTTTCGTCGGGGCGACAGAGCGGCGTCATTTATAAAAGGTCGTTGTCCATTAAATCTCTGGTAAATTTGGACAAGCTCAACATATATTATCGAAAGTGTTTTCTGAAGTCAATTTTTCGTTTTTTACAAGTGGCTGCGGAAACTGGAGCTTAGTGTAAGCAATATAATTTCTCATGGTAATAGACTTCTCATTCGAGGCTAAACATGTGTTGTACCGAATTCCACATCTGCGAAATGAGGTGGGATATTATTTCAAAATTCCTATAAGCTTTACATTGAACCAACCTAAAAATAAGCGCGTTTTTCTACCAAAGCCTCTTCAATTAGATGTGTCAAGTTAGTTTCCCTTCACATTTTTCATGGTACTCAACCACACGTGGCTGAGTTTATTTTGCTCTCGTTAATCGTCACAGCAATTACACAATTACTATTCAGCCAAAAGGGAACCAGAAAGTAGCAATATTTAGATTACTTTTGAAAAAGTGTAGTCATTTGGAAAGGCACCTTAAAATAACTTTTTATTAGTCGAATTCTCCACCGGCAAATATCACCCTAAAAATAAAAATATTAATACATAGAGTGCTGTCCCTTATAGTCAAGCAATCACACAAGTCAGTTGCAAGGCGGGAAAGCGCAATTTGTATATTAATACTGCTTTCTTTTTAAATAACACGCGTGCTACTAGTGATTGCCAAACAATTAAGTTTTTCAGGGGCAGCCAATTTATTTATTGTCTGGAGAAAAAAAAGTGTGAGGATCACCGAAATCATATTCCCGGCACGTAGAAAGGCGTCTAAACATTATAAGAGATCGTTCAATCTTTTTCTCAAAAATTCCCCGGAACGAAAATTATATTTGTTGCTAAAAAGTATCACGACGTCGGTCATTATCTCGTCTGATCGACGTGTCCACCGTGTGGCAAGGAATTATACGAAAGATATATTATCATCTCGCTACTGCAAGTATGAGATACGGGCAATGATTACAGCTTCTAGACTCGCCAGCATTCGAATGGAAGTAAAAGTAGTGTTTCATTCCCCCCGACAACAAATCTAGAAGATGCTACGACTATGACATACGACAAAGATAAAATCTCTACATTCTTTGTGTTTCGGAGCGCGCATCCGCCTCACTCATTTTCTAATGGGATATGTTCGCCTTCAGTAAATACGGTACACAACTACATCAATAGCTTAGCAGAACCGCCCCCATCCCCCATACTTCCTTGCGTCGAGCATGCGACTCTAAAAAATAAGTGGAGGTAAAAAACAACGCGCCCCACCGTGGTCCACCCTTCGGACAGAAGACGAACCAGCACAGAGGAGCCATGACGGATAAAAAAAACCTTGTTAAAAGAATGCAGGGCCAGCGCGCGGGGGAATGGAGGATAACTAGTGCAGGTAAAAATGCGTGCAGACGCGCTCGCCCTCTGACGGTCAAAGCGCGAACCGCGAACCAGCACGCGGCCCCTCCCTGCTGACAGCGCTGCCGGTGACCGCCCATCTCTGTGGCGTGGACGCGATTGTAGCGCTCCCCGCGAGCGAGTCATTCCGATTCGAAAGAATTGCACCGGACGTGCGGGCAGCTCCCGAGCGCACCCCCGTTACACATGCTCCCTCAATGTATCGCCTCTGATCTACACCGACAACACCTCATTTTTTGAACGCCGCCAATAGAGCTTCTATGATCCGAATACTGTGACAGTGTCAGAATAACGGTGTGGGTGATCAAGGGGGTTTAGATCGAATTTTTTTGTTGATATACAAAAGAACAAATATAACCAAACAAATCGTGACTGAAAACTTGGCAGGTGTGTTTCGTAATCGTTTCCACGTCTTTCGGTTTGGTTAGTGCGGGTTGACCGAAATGCCAGTTATGATCTTGAAAGACGGGTCGCTTGAGTTTTGAGTGCCTGGCTATATCGTCTCTTGGCTCCATTCAAAAATAATAGTGGCCAAGTGTGAACCAGTCTGTGAGCTAGAAAGCTGTTGAAGATAATTGCAGGACTTGATAAATGCTGCCAGCACCTCGCTAATAGGTAAGTTTTTCAACTTTTCAACCTTGAAGTCAAGTTGTATTCCAGTGAAATAAAGCTTGACAACCATTTGATTAATTAAGGGTATTTTTTATTTGCTTTTGCTCAATACCAATAATCTTCAAACATCACGAAATAAGATTGCTGATTATAATATTATATCTGTCTGTGATGAATACCAATAAATAAATATAAAATCAATCATCAATATTTTTCGATAGCCACGGCGATTAAGTTTTGGCAATAATTTTTATATTTGTCTCTCTTGATTTGAATCATGTCATTTCAGCCGTATCAAATTGGCATTATGCTTCAACATGCTTCTAAATAAGGAAAAAGGAGGAAACAATTGTTTTACAATTCGAACAAACTTCGCATTTTCGGCAATATATACACTTAGTGAAACAAAAGGAAAACAATTCTACTATTATATTTTGTGGCTTGTTTTTTTTCCTCCAAACGAAGGCCATTAGTCATGGCATTTCAATGGTCACCAAACCGGAAGTTCAATTACGAACTCGCTCCCACTTCCGGTGACATCATCTAAATTCGCTTCCCACCTTTCGTTTAAATATATTTTTCGGTATGTTGCGCTTTCATGGAACGAATTAAGTTTGCTAAGCTTAATAAAATGTATTAAACTGATAAACTTCTGATCAACTGTATTTTAAATTGATTTTGTCGTGTGATGATTATTCCCCAGCTCAATTTGCTATGCGAACAAAATGTTAAATGAATGGGCTAGAACTGAGTATAAATCTCACGTCATAATCACGTATAAATTCCTTAAATGTTTATCACATAGTTGTCGATTAAATTTGAAAACAATGGAGATCAATTTTTTATTTCATTGTTCGCAACTGATTCGTTGTTTTCTCATCACCAAATATTTTATACATAGGTCGGTACAACGCAGAAACCGAGTTCTCCATTGGACCGTGAAGTGATCACCGCCTCATCACCACCACCACCGCCGCTCTACACAGTGCCATAAAAACCAAAACAATAATTGCTCCCGTCCGCGCATAACGTCACCACAGTTGATAACCAACTTAACGAGACACGAATAGAAGAAACGAGAAAAGAAAAGAAAAAAAAATTGATCATCACTACTACAATAACTCCGAGTACGACGGCCATTCACGAAAGTGGTGCGTGTGTAAATCTAATTGGACATTAGCAATGACCACAAACCAGCAAGTAATTCGCACGCTGTCTATTAATTAATGAGCGCACCCGTAAACTATAATAAAAAATCCAACTCGCATCAATGCCATTAAGAAGAAGATTTGGAATTGCCATCGTGCACTAATTAATATTAACTCCTGTACCATTTGAACTGTAGTACCACATCTCCATTACATCCTCGACTGAAGACAACGAGCAGGCCATCTATATGCTGATTACATATATCGTTAGTGAGGATGTGGTGGCCGTCACAACGGCGCTCAACCTCCGTGCTCCCCAGCGATCGTGACGCCATCCACAGTTCACGGGACGACCGGGTTGATGGTCAAGGTGTCGGTCATCCCTCCATCGTCCATCGTCGCAGTCAACAGCACGGTGCTAGACCGGAAACGGCCATCAGCTGGCGAAACCGAAACGTCAGTGGTCATCGACTGCGTTCGCAACACCTGTATACTCTTGCCGCCGCCACCTTCTCCTCCTCCTCCCCTTCCCTCTCTACGCCAATCGTCCGAGGACCCATCTCTGTCCACGTGCTACTCCACCGCTCATTACCATTCTTGACCTACGCGTCGGCAGCCACGGAATCGCGTTCGATGCGTCCAACGCCTCGACAGGCCGACTGACCTTCCGAGAAGAACGTCCCGTTGAAGCGAACCCTGTCGCCGTGCCACAGCCACCGTCTATCGGTGGGACCTTTTCCGACGCGAGCTAAACTCTCGACATTTAAAGTTTCAATCAGACCAGAAATCAATTGAAACTGTTGCCGATTTCAACACGATTTTTTTAACGATTTCCAAACCACAGTGCGTCGACAACAAACTGAATTCTGTCGTGACAACTGCTTCGAAATATGTCCAATAGCAAATAGCTGTAGCGGCTTACCAGGACAACGATTTAATTTTTAACCTACGCGGTCATCGAATTGGTTCTCCGACGTCCACCGACGATTAAAAAATTAATTTAATCGCGACTAAAATGTTCGCGGGCGATCGGACTAGACCGACAACACATTTACTCACCTCCTATATCGGAATCGGTGAATTCGTCGTGACTTCGATACTGCTATCGGGTGAGTGCATTGTGTCCCCGGCTAAAGAACTGCGTTACCCCAGAGCCACGGGAGCATAAAGTGGTTTAGGAGAACAAACTCGTCAAAAGGAAGAAGAAAAAAAGTATCGGAGCAACATCCTCCTTCTGGACACGGGAAGATAAAAGAGAACGGCGCGCGAAGAGACAAAAGGTACTTGTAGCTAATCAGAGCCGGTCAAGCCGCGCGAGGAGTAAAGAGGTCGCGGTGGTGCGGAAATTTGCCGTCGCTCCTGCCCGACGTTCCTCACCCTCCACACCCACCTCCATCCTGTGTATATGTAATCCGGCTAACAAAGAAGAAAAAAAAAAGATTGTCGAAATATTCTCCAGAGATTGTCTAGACATTGTGCACCCTATCGGCCCTAAAGTGAGTTGAAACGGAGAGTACGACGGACGAAATGAATTAATATCGATATTCAGTGATTGATCGATTTTTCTGTTCTTCGATTGGCTGAATGAATGAATGAAGCTATCCATCGATAGTATGAACCCGGTGTGCAAACCCCGTTCGAAATTAATCACTTCGAATATTGATGCAATTAACTACTACGCCATGTAAAATGTGAAACTTCAACACATAGTCAAGAAAACCCATGCTTCGAAACTAGAAACATAAGAGAGACCTTATTCAAATGTAGTGATCTACTGTGATACCTAGCGATATTTATAAACAGATAAAAACAAATTTTATTGGAAGAAAAAAGTTATCTGAAGAAAAAAAAAAGACAGTGATTTTCCAGTAAAGGAAAAAAAAAAAGAAGGATAAGGAGGCCGCCGCGTCAACGGCTTGCCTCTGCCACCCAAAGACATGAATATGTTATCAATACGTGTGAACAGTCTGTCGATGCTCATCTGCCTAGTGTTGGTGGTCGTTCCCCAGGCCACCGTCATCGGCAAGAAAGGGCGTGGCTCCAAATGGTGGTAAGTGATGAGGAGAGATTTCGCAGCATGCTTTCTTTGGAGACGCGTACCTTTCTCACCTCCTGAGAACTGAATCTAAGTTTCTTGTTTGTGTGTGTGTGTGTGTGTGTGTGTGTGTGTGTGTGTGTGTCTATGTGTGTCTGTATATGCGTTTTTGTCTGTGATTCTACCAACTTTTCCGTCAAATGCTCTCTTTTCTCATCCACTGTAATTGTTCACCTGTGTTGTGACAACCAGTATTGTGTCGAACCCACAACAGCGATCCTTATAACTAAGATATATAAAAAAAATCGACTATAGAGAACTACGAACATTAGTTTTAAAAAATTGGTAGTTAACACAATTAGCAATATTTGTTTTCTATTTGCAGTTAGTAACATTTTACACGGTATTTTGAAATTCTGCATGGGAACCACCAATGCTTGGGAATCGGTCATTCATAAATGGAATCCATACGGTTTTAAAATCGATATTTCTGTTCGTTTTTAAAATTTAGCCAACACTACGAAATTGCGTAATAATACAAAATCTGTGGCAGATACCATTGGCTTCGCGCAGCACGCTTGAAAAATTCCTAGTAGGGTCTCTGGACGATTTGCAGGCATTGGTCAAAGGCTTTCTTTTACTGCCATTTGTCTCATTCGTTATCTCCATCGTTGAGACGTGCCGTTATTAATTGATTGAAGATATGTGCGTTAACAACTGGCAATTGTGTGATACAAGGCGATAATATATAATATGGACTATGTATCGCTTTGCTTGTTGATCGATTGGTTATAAAGATAAGCTAAACTGAAGTGCGCGGTAGCAATTATAAGATTTACAAGATGTAAATCTATTCACGGTTAAGAAACCTCATCTTTATTGGGCGTAGTTTTGCGTTTGTTTTCCAGCAACCGTACACTCGGAAAACAGCCATCAATGTCTATCGACTGCGCAATAAATTTTAATACTTTGAATGTTATGCGAAGGACAACACTCTTCTTGACAACGACTATTATCTAAACGTCTAAAATTGCTGCGCCGACAATCGGATGATAGTACTAAAAAACAAATAAATCAGAATGTTCATGTGAACCTGGCCCTGAAAAAGTAATCAAATTCAAACTGATTTCTGGAAAAACGAGGTTAAAGGCTTGAGAAAAACAAATTACGACGAATTGTTTTTGTTTTAGCTTATAAATTCATCAAAGAAATATTGCGGATAAAATTAGCAGAAGGAATAGAAGACTAAAAACAAGTAAATGCAAAAAACTTCGTTTTTCTAATAAAAACTTTCATTTTAGAGATGCTCAATAACAATAAGGGGCAGTCTATGGATTATGTTTTTTATTCAAAAAAGGAGTTTATTAATTACATCTTCTGTATATGAAAAAAAGAGGGTAGTCAAAAGATTATTTTTTATTAAAAGGGTGAAGGGATGAATTCGTAAGCAAATGCAGGCAAAGGTGGGCAAATGTGGGCAGATATGATCAAATGAGGACAATATTTTTTTTAATCATCACTCAAATCATCTTAATAGAAAGTTTTTAATAAATACAACATTTTGTAGAAAAGACAGGTCATTTCACCTTGTAAAAAATCAATTTTCCTAAAATTGATTTTGTAATTCTCGCGACAAAGTTATTGTTTAGTAAAGTTAGATATTCAATCTTTATAACTACGTTAGCTTACAATATAAAATATTCGCTCATTTATTCATTACAGCATTGTAATGTAACTTTTTACCAAATCCCAAAGTGAAAACTCTTTCGAAAAGTCAAAGGGGTTTCGTGTTAAAAAAAACACAAGGTAGCTATGATAATTTATCCATAAAAAAACCACGAACATTTTTCCACATGAGCTTTAATCACTCGTATGTGGACCTGCAATTTAGGACAGTAGTTTATTTACCTGAAGCTAAATGAAATAACAAATGCTAGGTCATAAAGCTAATGTTTTTTCTTCTAGAAAAACCTAAAACAAGTTTTATACACTTAACAAATTTTTATGACAGTTTCAGACATTTTCCCATGATCTTTTTTATTTAACAAAAATAAAAAACGATTCATTTATATAGACAATAGTAAAAGTGCGCTATAAAAATCGTGTCACGATAATTTCAGTTGTAAACATTGATACTAATGACTGTCAACGATAAACACGAGTATAATGTCGTAAAATACCTTCTCATTAGCTTAACAAATAATCTATATTATTTATTATAAAAACTTTGGAATTTTTATGGAAACACGTATAAAAGCGTATCTGTCATGTCATGTACATTACATTCGATTATTTTTTAATATATTGTTAGAAATTTTAATTGAAAAATTACTCATCCCATGCTGCCGTTTTCCTTAAAATTTTTAATTTAACTAAATTTAATTAAATTAAACGTTTAATTAAAAATGTTATAGCACGCGACCGCCATTATACCCATGTTTGATCATAACGAGATTGAATGACATTGATCATAACGATTTTGATTGGCTGTATAAATTCAGAACGTGCTCACAGGTTTTATATTTTTAAAAATGAGAAACCACGCAATTAAACTTGATGAATTACATTTTTCATTGTTTTTTGTATTCTAATAGGCAATTTATATTAGCTTGTACGAAATATACGCATTCCCAATTTGCATCAAACAGGTACAAAAAAGATTTAAAAATTTTTTCAGCTGATCAAAGTTAATATTGTCATTAATCATGACATGCAAGCAACTAATATTTTTTAATCAGATTTTAAGTGTTCAATGTATTTGGAATTATTATTTTTTTTTTAACTCGCAATATTTCGCCGACGATTTATCCGGTAGCCGATATAGCTTGTTTGCGCTGTGAAAATAAATAAGGACGTTGAGGACTCGAGATTTATTAACTCGATATCGCATTCCTTTGGGTTGTGCATGCGCGGGAGAGCTCCTGAAACCTGCAGAGGGGGAAAACCTGTAGCGATAGATGACGTTTAATGTTATAGTCTTCCAGTCAAGTCGAAAAATCGTTGACTAACGCTATAGGGTCCATTCGCGGGTGGGCCATTGTTGTACAAAACGTCATCGCGGAGCCGCCATATTTTGGCGCAGCGACAGCCATTGCTCAGGGCGGTTCCACAAGGACGGTGCAACGACTAACATTATTTATGCGAGTATGTATCTGAGCACAACTATTATATTTGATCTCGTCTACCAACACGGCTTTCTTAAGGGTGACCCAAACGCGCATCGCCGTACTAAAATGTTGACGAACGAAAAGTCTG
>JAUJYS010005637.1:0-10910 GCA_033995665.1 Melogona broelemanni
CAAACCCTACAATTGCGCCAGCTGCGGCAAGGTCTTCCGACGCAACTGCGATTTGCGACGGCACAGCCTCACGCACAGTCTCCGCCAGTTGCAGACCACTTCCGGTTTACCCCTGTCGGCCATGCACAACTCTTCCCTCTCGCCATCCTCATCGTCTAATGGATGAGTCACCTGTGACCCGTCACTGACCCGGCTCTGACATCGACCTCCATGGGTCAGTCTCGGAAATTCCCATTTGTCTCGCAACAGTTTTCAGTTCGATTCTTGTGCAGTGTAATTGTCTTTCTCGTTCAAATAATTGTTTATTTGCGGAGGAATCCTTGTTTTTCTTATAGCGCGTTAGACGTTATTTGAGAAAAATGAACTCAGTATGAGGGTGTATTGAAGTCAGTGAATTGAAAAGCAAGGGTTAAATACCACTTCTATTTTTTCCCCTGACAAAGAAAAATAGGAAATACTTGATAAAAACAGTTTAACAAACAGCTTCTTTTGATTGTGTTCTTGAAATTGAAACAAGCTTTAGAAATGGATCGCGGTTATTCGCTGTTCAGTGTCACAGATGGCTCACATTTTGCGTCCGATTTAATGACGAGTGTATATCGTATTCAGTGTCCACCTGTGCGAATTATACTGTACATGTATTTATAATTGAGGAGTGTCGTGCGCACGTATTTGCCGTTCTGCCTCTTGTGTTTATTGGCGTATGCCATCTCAGTCTTTCCAGTTCTATTGGCGATTTCGATAAGTATTGTGATAAATGATATAAAGAGAGCAAATTATTAAATTTTAAATGAAGGTTACGATTTGTACTGTCATTATGACCGTTGAGACATGCCTCCAGCAAGATAGATAATTAAATAAATTTGTGTTTCATGTTGATATTTCCGTGCTTGTTGTTTTCATTCATGGATCTAATATACAATTCCTAACTAGATCCATTTTTTAACACAATATTTCAAATAGTTTTTGCGAGAGGTTTCCTTGGTTTTATAAAACAAAAAGTATGTTAATATTCGCCACTCTGCGTTCAACATTGTATTTGCGCCTCATATTGCCACCAGAGGGCGCAGAGTTCATTTTGTTTCGCTAGAAAGCCACCAGAGGGCCCACACATTTTTTTTTTAAATCACTGAAGTGCTAATCATTACAGGATTACTACCCCTCGTGTTGCTATGGCGATATGTGAGGAGCAGGGAAGGGAAGGGGATTGGCAGCTAGTATAGCCGGTATAGCTGGTATACCGGGGATCCACCCTTAAGCTCTGGACTCCCTAATGGAAGCTCAGGAGTGACGCCAGTACCCCAGGCTCGTCCAATAAACGAGAGCCTGCTAGGGGAATCGAACCCGGGACCGTCCGCTCCGTAGGATATTGCCATACCCACTGAGCCATCGGTACGTCCACTGGTGGCTCCGCCATTAAAAAAATAAAATAAACGAGAGCCTGCTAGGGGAATCGAACCCGGGACCGTCGGTACGTACAATTTGGGTGACTGCATAGGGAACACGCTAAGAAGACATAAGAGCGTGCCACAGTTTTCCAACCACTGCACCAGATCTTCCGTATTTTAGCTTCAGACAACCAGAAAGAAGCAAATCTGAAATTGCGTATCACACGCGAAAGGGGGTGGCATGAAGGAAACCGTGAAGAGAGAGATAGATAGGGAGGTGGGGACAGGAGTTGGCTATAGGGCAGAGATCACACCAACGCAACAACCAAACTTGTGTAAGAAGCTAATAAATTATAATTGCAGAACCAAGATGGCGTCAGAAACGTGTGATAAACACAATCACGGGTAGCAGCAGCAGCTTTACCAACCACCAACAGTAAAATTAACGTTGTCGACACTTCCGGGACTATTGCAATTTCGTTCCCTGGAAAAACAGTGATGGAACAACTTTAGCTACTGTACTAAATGTGTTGCACAACAAAAAAAATAAAGGTTCCTTTTGCAATAAAATTAAATGTTCGCTTGCAATATAGCAACTTTATTTTGAAACGGAAATCCTACGGAGACGCTGTCCCGGACCATGTCTCTCTAAATTTAGGGATAATTGCCGGATTATTGATAATACACATTGAAGCATTATTGGTAATACACACGTGTATGAGAGATTTTATGGGATTGTAGTGCTTGTTAAGGAGGCTTACCAGCCCGCCCAAGAGGCAAGAGGACGACCTGGTCATTTGGAATTTGGTTTAGGCTTGACTTCTGACCTAGGTAGGGATCGTCTTATGTGTACCTGACAACGTACAGGCACGGTTCTCACGGCAATGCTTCCATTCCGAAGGTACGGTACTTTCTCACCCGAAAAATCCAGGAGTTATCGGCCGGGATCCGAAACACGATCACGTGCATGGGAGGCGAGCACGCTCACCACCACACCACCGAGACCAGCTAAATGAAAACAGTATACCCCTGCCATATTTTTTTTGATGGGAGTCAATTTTTTTTTTTTTTTTTGAAGTTACACCGGAGATAGAAACAAAACGGGGGCGCACCGATTTCATAATTTAGCGGGAGCTGTCAACTTTCGGTGCCAATAAGTTCTTTGGTTTGCCCCCCGTTTAACCAATTTTATAAAAGCCAAAAAGGAAGTGGTACAGCAGAGACGGAAGTCAGATCGATGGGTTGACCACTGCTTGCTCGTCATCCACTACCATCGTCATGACGTAACTTGCTGCCGAATACGCAAAACCCTTGGGACATTATAAAACAGTGTTTGGTTGTACACGAGCTGCATATCTAAGTGTAGGGGGAGGACGGAGGGGTATTTCTGGGGGAGGAAGGAGGGGCGCAGGAGAGACATCCGCCTTCAACCAGCTTCTTAAAAAATCACGTGATTTACAACCGGCGAGGCAACAAACAAAATAAATAAGAATCCCGGGAGCCACTCGCATCGCAGGCGTAAATCACATTTGAAAATAATCCCGCAGCCTCTGTGAAAAAACGAAGGGTAGCAGGCTAGCAGTCAATGTGGTCCGGCGGTAGGGGCGTCGATGGGGACGCAAAAAAAAAAAACACCTTGTGGTGTGCACCCCAAATGGCTGCTACACGCACAAAAGAAACGCAACATAAAAATAGTTGCTATTGATAATATTGAATTATACGAGAAATAATTTTGTTGTGTTATTGATTTCCCCTTGCCTGCGAAAAATTGATCTTTGAAATACATTTTTTAATCGTTGTTTGAAAACCCAAACAATTTCCAGCTATTTAACATGTACGAGCTATAGAACGGGTGTCATATAAAGTTGTACAGATTGACAGTCGAACAAAAAAAAAAAAAAGCTAAGCGCGTACAGTAAAGTACCTTGAATCATGCCTAGAATGTATAATAACACATCAGTATAATAACATCGACAAAATCGAATATTAATTTCATTAGGGGCGGTACTACGAACTCAATATTATTCTATTATATTTCAAACTCAAACTTGATTAGCTAGTAATGGGAAATACACAGGGTTGCTCAGAACCTCTGCAAAAAAAAAAACACTTAAGACACTTGTAAGAAAAATTAATTTAACTAAGTGAACGTTTTTTTAATTTAACTGGGTCTGTCGAGCGTCGTGATGGAAGCGGCCGTCCAAGAAATTGGCGCACCAGCCAGAACATTGCTGGTGTCCAAGAGGTTGGTGTGCAACAAAGAAAACATACCTCAAACGCACAAAACCACCAAACGTTCGACAGATACAAATAAATCATTATTTCGCAGAAGTGTCTAAAAACCTTCTAAAGACCATCCTTTCAAAAAAAAAACTCTTTCAAAAGTCATTTTGTACAAAAAAATTTCGTTTTGCGTCAGCAAGCAAACGCATTTCGTCCTTTTTTAGTGATCGCCATTTTTAATTTAAATAATTCGAATGGCGTCACAGAGTTGCACTTACTCTATGCCAATTATGACTAACATGTGTGCCAAATTTTAATCTAATAAACTAAAGATTTGTAATTTTATGATCAAATTTATAATAGAAACTTTTTTTTTTCTGAGCAACCCTGTATAATTTCATGTGAAGGTTACACAACTCCTGATTCGTATTTCGATCACACGAACACTGTTTTCCAGCCGTAAAATTCGTGTCGCATGAGCCGACCAGATTTATCAAATATTTAGATTGTCGCGCAAGACACACGGAACACGGACGCCCCCGCCCCGTCTCCATTTCGTAGAATTTTCCCCTCTCAAAGACAAGAAGCGCCACCATCCAATACCACCTCTGTGGTATTGCACCATCCGAGCTTTCGTCTCGCAGCTGGATTGTCAACAACGAACGGTTGGGCAAAATACGCAACAAAGACTCGTAATGGTTACGCCAATAAATTTCCCATTGGATATGGACACGCACAGAAGCCATTCAAGTGCGTGTGTTAAAATAAAGCTTATTGATGGGGGCTGTACACGAAATATGCTTTTTTAAAACTGTTAAGGAGGGTCACCAACGTTTTTCCATTTCCAAGAGGGCAAAAAAGAAAAATGACCTCGCGGTAAAATTTTTGCTCACGCGGTACTTCTCGCGGTCGAAATATCGCGTTTTTTTGTTTTCCTGTAATTAACTGACTGATAAAAGTGTTTTACTATCACACTTTATTCGATTAGTTTTCGTAATTAGCTAAGTATTTATTTATCAAAGAGTTGCGGCAACCTGGAAAGGTGGTCCAGAGGGCTGGATCGGGAATTGAACCCTCGATCACGGATGAAGCGCTAACCACAGCACCACACAGTACCTCTGATGGAGAAAAAAAGGCGAGACCAAGAGCATGCTAGGCCTGTTCTTTAAGAGAAGATAATTGATTTAATGTGACACCAACGATATCATGATTTCGAATCGTATTCCAGTTCCAGTCATAAATTGCAGTTTTGCCCCAGCAGCAACAATTTATCTCTGCCATTGTTTTAAAAAAATCCGCTTGGTAATGAAACTTGTAGGAATGCCATGCCTTTCGCCAAAAAATACTAGGCAATCTTGTCTATTCGGAAAAAAAAAAAAAAAAAAAAAAGGCAGAATAAAATGCATGCACTTTCCAGGCACGGCGCCGCCTCCCAAACATCCCTGATTTTTTTTCCTATCAACTGGGCACGTGTTGAACAAAAAAATAAAAAAGTGTAGTTCAGCCGTTTCCAGCCCCGTTGGCACGCTCAGAAACAAGTTTTGGTGGTGACCCGGCCATTACTTACCAGTTGGGCGCGAGGCAAGGCAAGTGAAGGCAGTCCAGTGGACAATAAGCTCGTATTTTATTCAAGAGCTGATAACAAAAAAACGAGGCAGCGAAAAGGCATGATGCCCTGTTCGACGACTTTTTATTTCCAAAGTCAAACTACTCACTCCCTTCCCCATCTTTCTTGCCTTCGCCACCATGCCTCCGCCATCACCTTTTTTTCGTACAAATAAATTCGTTTAATCAATATTCCGCAGATCACAGGTTGCATTTTTTTCACTCGCCTGAATTAGTGGCAAAACTTGACTGAGTTGACTCATAAATTTTCAGTGATAAATGAAGCCCATTACTTTAGCTGACTGTTGCCGGACATGTCAAGCGCAAGACTCCTCTTTCACTTATTGTATTTATGATTTTACTTCTAAAAGTAGATCTGAAATTAAAGGCATTGCCTGATGTGTCCCAAATGACGAAACAAAAATGGGTTTCAAATCGTACTACAGGAGATAGATAATTTATTGTAGAGAATTGCAAAAATAAATAAATGATTATAATAAAACTAGTAAAAATCAATAATTTACTAAAAATCTATATTAAAAGAAAGACCGGTCAGTCTTGTATGTATTCCGTGCGTCTGTGACTCTGTGATGAGAATGGCACTTGGCTCTCAGGCAATGGTTCTGGTTAGTGCAGGAGTTGGACAAAATAATGGGAACAGGAATCCTAAACAGGAATCCCAACACTGGTTAGGTCAAATGTCTGCTATCGCGCTAGGAGGAATTAAGTTTTCTCCGAAATCATAGAAATCTTTAACTATCATTCCGAAGAGCATGCTAAACATTGGTAAAAAAATACCGTTGTCTCGGTGGGGAATTGAACCCGCGATCACGGGTGTAGAAATATATCGCGTTAGCCACTACGCCACACGGCACCTCATGACACTGGGCTAGACATAATATAAACAGCTCGGCAGTCCATATTTTAGATGTCGCCAATCCCAAGCACAGCCATTTGTCATCCAACCCAGCCAAATTTCATCCTCAGTACGAGAATGAAGAGCAGCGAGTGTTAGCGTCTTCTGTTTCTCGCGTTAGGAGGGGACATGTGGCACGTATCGGCCCCGCGGACCACCGACCACGAATCTCGAACCTTCGGACTCTATGGGCAGCTGGAGCGCCGACGCCAAGATGGCCATAGCCCAACGGGCGAGCTTACATGTGGATCTGTATTTGGTGGCCGAAATTCGTAATTAGCCCCATTTATCTTTTCATCTGGCAATCACATTAGGCTTGACCGGCTTCGGTTTCATGCCAAGCGCGTGCGGCGTTGAGGAAGTCGCACTCACCTCCCCTTCCACCCGCAGTGTTGGGTTCGTTCCTTGAGAAAAGGAACCAGTTCCAGTTCCTCCGATGAAAAAAGGAACCAGTCCTCAAAATTTCAAAATAACACGATGGGCACAGAATCACCTGCAGCGAAATAAAAAAGATAAATAAAAAACCTAGAGCGTTCCTAATTTCCTTTTCAAAAGGAACCTGAAACTTTTCCGTTCCTAAAAAAATATTTAAAAATACATATGTATTTTTAAATATTTTTTTTTCGGGAACTAATCCACAGGACAAGTGTACATTTGTGGTTTTAAATTGATTGAATGTAGGAGCCGTTGGGATATTTTCAAGCTAGTACATTTGTGGACACATACCAAAAAACTTTCAACACATCAAAATCTTTTGCCATTACTGTTTGATGCTGCAAAATTGTTCCGCTGGCAACACACTTTGGACAATTGCACTCTTGGAAAGTTAAAGGTAAATGGAACTATTTTCACTGAAAAAGAACCCCCCGTTCCAGTTCCTCAAAATAAAGGAAGCAGTTCCAGTTCTAGTTATTCAAAAGTGAAAAAATAGCCTAGTCGAATGTTCATGAGTTGCTAAAAAAATGAACAAGTTTCTTAGGAACGGACCTTTTCCGTTCCGTTCCTACCCAACACTGCCCACTCATCCTCCCCCCCCCCGCACTCGTGAACCTCACACAAGAAGATGTTTGATTGTACAGGCTGGCAGAAGACAGACACGTGGTAGCTGCTGGTGTGCCGGAATCTGTATATGGCGAGCGCGTACGAGTCGAACGGCGGATGATGAACCCGGCGTCTCGGCAGGCGAATACAATTAATTGATCGATCCTCATTTCGTATCGGATTAGAAGGCCACACGCGGGACAGCGGGCACCCACTTGATGCGGTGAGGGTGGATAGGGATAGAGGAAGGGAATGAAGGAAATGACACGCGCATACGAGTAATGCCGAAGCCATCGACAGAAGAGGCCTGGGGACTGCCGTCTAAACCTCCAGTTAGGCGGCATACCTTCTGAGTTACGGTGAAATGATTCTCTATTACAGTACATGCCTTAAAAAATAAAAAAATAACTTGTGATCAATTACATCTCCTTTTTATTTATCTGACACACGGCAATTTAAGCAATATATTAGGACATTTAGTCCATATTAAAATATATTTTTGCAAACATTAAACGACATGAACGGGTAGAGGCGAAAATGTCCTAATATATTGCTTAAATTGCCGTGTGGGACCACGGTTTAAAAATATTTTCAGATATTTTAATAAGTGGTGATGATGACATCACCTGTGCTTAGAACGTACCTGGACACAAGTCACGTGATTCAGACGCCAGTACCCTCCACAAGCGGTGGCCACTGCGCTGTGTGACGTCAGTATAGACTGCACGTGCTGGTAGTAGGAGGGGGGTGGCGGGATATTATTAAATTATATGAGAAGCCCTAGCGAGAGTGGTGATCAGTCTTAACAGTGTCGAGTGTCAGAACGAGTGACACTGCAAAAACAGCTTCTGGGAGGTAGCTCTCCCCTCCCCTCCTCCCCCACACTGCTTCTAGCATATATTTGTAAAAACGTCAGCGAGATGGAGGACTACTTTTTCAATTTCTCGAAACGCAAGCAGCAGAAGGAACTCAATAGAGAGGGCAATTAAGATGTGGCATTCTATAACCTTTGGTCCCATGAAACCGACACGTTTTTCAATTCACGTCACTTCCAATTTGCCACTTCGACTCTGATTGAATACAGAAATGCAATTCGCTTCTTTTTATGTAGCACAGCGATATCGAGATAGCCATTTTCTGCTGCAATATAATTTTCAAACATTTAAAGATCTTATACATTACACAATTTTCTTTTAAATTTTCCGATGGATATTTGGACAATGTCTTCTCCACAACATCTAAAACACACTGAAAATGTGGAACTATTTTCCACTGAATGAACACATAGAAAACATAATTCAATGTTTATGAGCACTAAAAAAACACAAAACGATGAGGATGAACCAGATTGTTGGGGAATAATGTTAAAATCACGTTAATTTGAAGGACAAAACGTGATAGTTTCATTTCTTGAGATAACAGCTATAACACAATTTCTTGAAATAATAGTTTACTAATATTTTTATGTTTAAAAAATGGTCAGTTGACGCCACAGAGAATAGTAAACAAATTAACTTTTTAAGAATTGCTAAGCATGCAGTGCACAAGTCAACATCAAATTTCCACCATATCTTTAAAATGCTGCTAATTTTACTTCAATACCTGCATTCAGCCCACTGGTACTTTTTATTATTATTTTTTTTTAAATCACTCTAGTGCTAATCACTACAGGATTACTATCCCTCGTGTATCTATGGCGATATGTGAGGGGCAGGGAAGGGAAGGGGAATGGAAGCTGGAATAGCCAGGCTGCAGGATCCACCCCTGAGCTCTGGACTCCTTAAGCTCAGGTGTGACGCCAGTGCCACAGGCTAACGAATAAACGAAAGCCTGCGCCGGGAATCGAACCCGGGACCACCCGCTCTGTAGAATGTGACCATACCCACTGAGCCATCGGTACGTACAAATGATATAGCCACTTGGCAGAGGGGGGGTGAGCACCTTCGCACTCAGATTTTCATATCGCTGAATATCCTTGTGAGAGGAGGAGGGATATTAGTCAGAACGGCATCTTTTTTTTTGCTCTGGCTGGCGATGCAAGTAAAAATGACTTGATGTACGACCGAAGTTGAGCAGCTTGCCCACCAGACCCAGACGGAACCAGGGAAAGAGGGAGTGGGTGGGGTGGGTGGGAATGAAGACCAGCTCAGCCCCTGGCTAAAAACACACGACTCGCGCGCGCCCTACAACACATGACGTTCCTGGACTCACAGGGTGAACCCGAGTTCATCGTCGTCATCCGCTTTTGACCCGAAAACAGAACGTGTTCCATACAAAAACAATCCATAGGCGGACGGGTCAAAGCGCATCTGGAGTCAGACCCGAAGCAGGTGAGTGTGCGTCGACAATGTGAGCTAGACCGAATGGCGAGGTCAATCCAAAATCCCTATAACAGCGCCCTCTTACGGCTAATTTTTAGTTAGTTAGTTAGTTCCTACAGACAAATTTGGAAGATTTACTAAGACAGCGAAAATTTGAATGCATGGTTTTCTAGTAACAATAAATATCAAATGCAATGAAATTTCGGAAACTCTTCGCGATACAAATATAAAAATCAACTGATCAACTATTTTAAATGAACGGCAATAATAAAATTAATATTTCAATAGCATAATAAAATATTAAATAATGAAATAACTAATTAAAAAATAAAAAATATAAATGAATAAATAATATATAGTAGTAAAATACTATAAACTGGCAAATAAATGATTGAATTGAAGTAATTAATCAAAACAATAACCTTATTCGACGAGCCTGGGGTACTGGCGTCACTCTGAGCTTCCATTAGGAAGTCCAGTGCTTAGGTATGAGTCCAGGCTATTCCAGCAGCCATTCCACTTCCCTTCCCTGCCCCTCACCTATCGCCAAAGCAGCACAAGGGTAGCACTACAGTGATTAAAAAACTACAAATAAATAAATGAATATTAAAGAATAACATAATTTTATAAATATAAAATGTCCGCTCACAATATCACAGAATGGGGGCGCTGCACCGCAGATTTGTCGGTGAATTTCATTCCTAGGGAAACTACAAACGAAACTGGCCTCAGGCATTGAATAGTACATGTACACATACATGTACTCTTATCGACGCGACTAGTAAGTAGGGGAGAAGGGAAGAAACTTCCAACACGAGTCGTCAAAAGTATTCAACATGTAATATTGTGCAGCATTGAAAAGCTAGAGACGTGCGTGTGTTGCCCAGCACATCCCTGTCAACTACATCTCCGCCTTCCCAACCCCACCCCCTCCACTCCCCTACCCAACGTCAGACCAGCCTACACCTATCAACTCGCAACTCCATGTCGACATTTAAAAAGTATACGAGCACAAAACAAAACCACACGGCGCATATAAGGTAAATCGCCGAACCGGAACGATATAGACGAACGAGATTGCACAAGAATTGCAAAATGACAAAATCGCGTAACTTTGGTGTTAGGAGACGCGATAGTTACATTCTCAGATAACTTAGATAGCTTTGTACTCATATACGAGTACTTTTTACTTTATCCAAGACGAACATTGGATTACTACAGAGATTTTTTTTATTTTATTTTTTTATTTTTTTTAAATTCACCGTAGCGCCTAGTGCACTACAGGAATACTGCACCCTCGTGTCTCTGTGGAGATAAGTGAGGGCAGGGAAGGGTAAGAAAGATGGATGGCAGCTGGAATAGCCAGACTGCAGGATCCACCCCTAAGCTCTGGACTCCCTAATGGAAGCTCAGGGG
>JAUJYS010005638.1:0-10910 GCA_033995665.1 Melogona broelemanni
ATCCCTCGTCCCTCCCCTTCCCCGCCCCTCACATAAGCTCTATAGAGATTCGAGGGTGCAGTAATCCTGTAGTGCACTAGGCACTACGGTGATTTAAAAAAATAAATAAATAAATAAAACCCAGGACAGACTGGGGGTCAAGACGACTGAGTTGGCGAGAATTAAAGCTTGACCCATGCCTCATTTGTGTATAATTTTTGAGTTGAAAAATTAACATTGTTGTAAACTACTCAGCTAAAAGTAAAAAAAATAACACCAGCCGATAGCTATACTTGTAAGTAATGTCGTGAGGCGTAGTGTTTAGCGTGTTCGCCTACTATGCCAGTGATCGCGTGTTTAATTCTCAACGTCCATAATATTTCGGCCGAAAAAAAATCAAACGTTCGCCTTACTTCGAAATGGAAATAAAGCTTTGAAGCCGAGCTTATACGTCAACATGTACAAGATAAAGATCCTGTACCTAGGTCAGAAGCTTAGGTTTGGCCAAATTATCAGAGCGCCCCCTTGAGGGAACACCAATACGAACACTGTGTGGCCCTCCTAACAACAATTCAAGAAGAAAAGCGGCAAATTTGTCATCTCCTTGAGTGGTTGAACATAGACAAGGGGGGGATTTAAAGGGGGGGGGGGGGTGCGTTAAAGACTGACAAGCGACAAATTAATCCGAGCCCCCGAAAGTGATGACGTGTAACAGAGTGACAACCCGAGCCGCCAACAAGAACAGGTGTGACTTTTGTTTCTGTCGGCGCGAGGGGGCGTGCCGGTCGCGAAGTTCCAGTTACAGCCCCGTCGTACCAATCCGATATTGACTCAAGAGCGAAGGGGGATAGTGTAGAGAAGAGGGCGACGACGGTAAGGAAAGGAAATAACCGGGGTGGCTTTTTGGATGCAGACGGGGGCACTAGCAGAGTTTACCTGTCAGATGATTCGGTCATTTAAAGTTAATTAGGCGGACGGAAAACGTGCGTGAAATCCTCCATATATCACGTTCGCGTTACGCGTCGTCGACGACCAACGCGCCTCTTTCGTGGCTGCTGTCGAGGGATCGCCTTCTGCTGACAGACGCTAAGCGAGCAGCCGGGTTTCAACACTCCTTCATGGGCCGGCACATATGCCATATTCCCCTGGTGTTGCGCCTCCCCCTCAACTGTTGGGTTCCGTTACATTCCTAGGAACTGGCTCCTTTTTTGAGGAACTAGAACAGGGTTTCTTTTCTGTATACAGACTTCCTTTTGCCCATACCTTAAATTTTCTACATTGCCCAATGTGAACAATTTTACAGCATCAAACAGAAAATGCTAAAATGTAATTACATGTGTATAATCCGTTGAAAGTGTCTGATCTGTGACCGCAAATATTGTACGGCCGTTTAGACCAGTCGACAATGCTTCCGGCTACGGTGCGGACGGTCCCGGGATCGATTCCCGGCAGAAGCAGTCGTTTATTCGACGAGCCGCGGTACTGGTGTCACCCCTGAGCTTCCATTAGGGAGTCCAGAGGTTAGGGGTGGATACTGCAGCCTGGCTATACCACCTGCCATTTCCCTTCCTTGCCCCTCACATATCTCCATAGAGACTCGAGGGTCCAGTAATCCTGTAGTGATTAGCACTACGGTGATTTAAAAGAAAAAATAAATAAAAATAAAAAAAAAACATTTCAAGCGTGTTCAAATTGTTCCTCTTGAGTCTCGGCAATGTCGAACTGACGTTTATGGTACCTTGACATTTGTACTTGACATTTATACTTGACATTTACACCTGGCATTTGTACTTGATATGCATACCTGGCATTTGTACTTGACATTTGTACTTTATATTTGTTATGCGAGACAAATGTTTTACTTGACATTTGCTGTGCGAAACAAATGTTGTACTTAACATTTGTTGTGCGTGACAGCTACCCGCAAATTTTGCTAAGTCTGGCACATTTCAAGTTTTTATTATTTTTTTAATGGGGAAATTCCCATCACTGTAGTGAATACCATTTTTGGAGATTCTGTACCCTTCGTGTTGCTTAGGTAATATGTGAGTTGCACATTTTTACCAGTATCCCGAAATCGACTACGGTACAGAATACTCTGTAAACGAGGGCCCGCGCCGGGAATCGATCCGGTATCGCCCCGCACCGCACCGCAGTCGGTTGCAATACCGATCGGACTAGACTTATCGTACTGGATGATGGATGAATAATTTTTAGCGTATACTCGTATTTCCTTACCCGTGATTGAATGCATTTAGCAGCACCAAGGCGATAACGGAGTAGAAAAATCTTCTCATGTTGAGCGTTGGCACTGGATATGATAGCAAAAATGTTAAGTCAAAACGTGGCGAAATACTTTCGCCGTGTTTTACGCCATATTTGTGCCGTAACGCTAGTTAGTGTTGGCCTGCCAAGGGCGCATTAGGGTCTCGATAGACGAGATGTTTACTGGAATTCTGGTAGATGAGATGTTGTTGTAAGCAGAGTCGGAAATAACGAGGAAATATAAAATCCTGGTAGGCACGTATTCGCAATTTCCGATTATCTCGGCGGATATCATGTTTCCTCGCAAATACGGCGAAAACTGTTTTTGTCTGAGAATGGTGAAGAAAAATGTGGGCAATAGCGTTGCCGGGAGAACCCCGGTTTTAAAGCTGGTACCACACTTTACTTTCCAGTAACATTATGTCTGTTTAGTTTCAGGTATATCGGAAGCTTACTTTTTCTTTGCCGTTCGCAAATGTGTGGCCAAAAATAGTCACTTTATTGATTTTTTACTGATTAAAATTAGAAATATTTGAACAATTGGTTTTCAATCGTAAGGGCTACCACGAAGAAAATTAGCGATCAACGCGATCGGGCTAGACGCGTCGTATCCTTTCCTTTGGAGCGCAAAAATTATTTAATTGACAAAATAGAATTTTACTCGTAACTGTTTAATTTAACTTTATTATAAAGTGGTAGCTTTCACGATATCATTAAACTAAATCTGCTATAATATTTTATTAGAAGTATTTCCTGGATTCACTTTCTTATTATGAAATCGGCGAATAAAGCTAAACATTTTTTTTTTAATTGTAATTTCAGCGATCAATTAGGAATTGGTTCGTTTTTAAACCAGATGAAACAGAAACTTCATCTGGGTTGAAAACATCGGATGTTCTACCCGAAGGAAATTTAACTTGCGTTGTAACGTAACAAAATACAGAGCCTGATAACATAAGGATAACCCCATCTTTGTCCTTAACTGGTCTTTGACCCCCGCCATTGGCCCCCCTAAAGGGGCTGCTTGCGGGTATATAATGCAATTGTAATTGTAATTGTAATTGACAGTCAGGAAATTATCACACAACTAATCAACAGAACAAATGACTGGTAGAAACATCCATGTCCTCCAACTACTAAATGTTAAATGTGATTTTTTTCATTAATTACTAGATTGTTTTTCTTTTAAAATCACTGTAGTCCTTATCACTACATGATTTATTTACAACATGTGAGGGGTAGGGAAGATAACGGAATTACAGTCAGGAAATAAAACCAGAATCCCTGAATGCAATCTGCATTTCTTCAAAACTGTGATGGGTAAGGAATCAAGAAATATAAAGAATCTTTCCTACAGGTCGTTAATAATCCGAGAAATGTTAAGATGACCCGATATGTATTGCCTTCGACACATATTCAGATGACTAAACGAGCAGTCACCTGTAAATTGCTGAAATTGTTGAACAATTCTAATGTTTCTTTATTGAGTTCATCATATCCGGTTCATAAGAAATATATTACAGAATGCATAATGTCGGGGAAACTTAAATATGAATATCAATTTGTCTGTTCCCATTGATTGGTTGGTTCCATCCAGTTATATATATTGCTAATATTATTACTATTATTATTATTATTTTATTAACATCACACAAGGTTATTGCGTATGCATTATTTATTTATTTAACTGTTTTTTATGTGTTATTATGTATGCACTATTTATTTAATTATTTGTTTATTTGTGAGAACATAATTTACTCAAACCAGATCTTGCAATTGAATATGCTGTTATACGATAACCTACTCTGTGCCCATTGTTTGGTTTATTAGTTTCTTTTTTAGCCGTTTATCCTGTTCTCATTCTTTGTATTTGTTATTATCTCGCATTGAAATACACCTCACACAGATGTTGTTTATGACGAGGAAAGGAGTTGGACTACAGTCGTGGTCTATGAGTGCACCCAATTGTGACTCTCTTTATTGTAATAATTGTATTATGTGCCATCGAATATCGCCATAGCGATGTGAGGGCACAATATATTCATGTTAGGCGGAACTGTATACTTGTATTTCGATTACATTGTACTATATGTATGCCTTTTGTTGAAATTAAAAAAACTAAATGCTTCGGGACCAACACAGATAGAGAGCTGACATCTGTAGCTTTCCTGCCATATCCGATTTATGCAACATTTTTTGTGATCATTTTGTGAATGCTTCTAGATGATTTTGCCATTAACAGATTTAAAAAAAATTAATCACTTTGATTATTGTGAATATTTAAGTGGAATATCCCTTTTTTGGACAATTTGTGTTTTTTTATATAAGTACAATTTTTTTAAACATTAAAAAAAAATTACTTATTATTTTTAATGAATTTATGAACAATGCATGCTATATAAATAATTTGGTTAATTTTATCATTTTTTAAGTATATTATAGACCTAATTTCTGTGTTTTAGGGTCACGCCAGAGCAAATGTCATATAAAAATGGACTTTGTGATGACATAAAATGGATTAAAATGTTGATCTTTATCAAAATTGTTGTCTAGCATCTTATAATGGCCACTATCAAAAGCAAATTTGTCAATGTTTTGATTTTCAATTGGAAATTTTTATTTTTCATCCAAACACACAGAAACGAGGCTTATAATTTGCTTATAAAGAGAAAAAAATTAAAAATGTTTTACAAATTTCATGCTTGTTAAAAAACATACCCTAAACGCAAATTGTCCAAAATAGTGGACATTCAGGAAAACACAAAGAAAAAAATAATTAAAAAACTTTTTTTGCCTATTTTATGCAAAATGTAAAAACGTAAAAATAATTAATCCATGACCCTTAAGGATGAGAGAACAGCAACTTCTTTATGTTGGTACGCATGGTTTAATCGTGTAAACATAAAAAAACTTTTTATACAATATTCGCGTGAAAAAAAAATTTAAAACATTGTACATGTATGCACATTTGAGTATAATTTCTCGCGATTTCATAACAAAAACGTGCAGTTGATTACATTGCTGGATGATGGTGTAATCTTGAAGATCCAAACTAATTGGTGTCACCACTCCTTGGGAATCTTAGTGACTTCAGCAGTGTAATGACGACAGTGCCGACCGACCTCGCAATATATACTCGATGAGAGATGGGGGAGGGAAGAGGGAAGAGGGAGGGAGGAAGCGGTGCATCAGATAGTTTTTTCCCCCTCTGTTTCGTGTGGATTAGGTAAGGGAGTGCCCGAATGTTAGAGATGATCGTTCATCGTGTTTTTGGCCATGTATATAAAAAATGATTCTGCGAATAATCGATCAAATGGATTATTACTTTTAAGAAGTGTTTTTACATTGTCAGTGTCTGGAATATGGCCTTTTTCTACACAATGTTTCGACAATGATGATTTGTATTTTGATTTGTCAGAAATAGAATAGAAATAGAATATAATATCTACTTTCTTTGAGAAACAATACGAATCAACATCTCATTTTTTTAATCCGTCAATCTACTCTGAACAATGAGGAGCATGTCCAATGGTGTATATTAGAGAAAGTAATCGATCAGCAGCAATAAGGACCAAAGAACACAGGAATGACATAAAAGGCCAGCTTTTATGCAAATCATCATTGTCAAAACATTGTATAGAAAAAGGCCATATTCCAGACACTGCCAACATAAAAACACTTAAAAGTAATTTGTTCGGATCTTCAACATTACACCGCCATCCAGCAATGTAATCAACTGCACGTTTTTGTTATGAAATCGCGATAAATTATACTCAAATGTGCAAATACGGATAATGTTTTAAATGTTTTTTTACACGCAAATATTGTTTTAAATGTTTTTTATGTTTGCATGATTAAACCACGAGTACCAACATAAAGAAGTTGCTGTTCTCTCATCCTTAATGGTCATGGATTCATTATTTTTATGCTAACTCCAATGGCTCTTATCATTTATGCAAAATAACACCTGAAATAAAATTTCGTCAAAATTCGACAAGCCATCTGTCCACAGGCACTAAAGGGTTAAGTCACACATAAGATAAACTAATAGTGGAAAATAAAAATTAACTCAAAACAGATGATTTATTTTGCATTTAATGTACATATTTTTATTCAATTCCAACCCCAACATCACATTGTCGAAAAATTCTTATTCTTCTATTTCTTAGCACATTGTCATTGAATATTAATGGCCAAAATTGATCATCCAAGATTAATATTGCTACTTAAAAACCTTGATCAACAATTATGAGCTAATTTTGCATTAATAATGCTAACTGGTTTATATGTTAAAATAGTATTTAATACTTTTTTTGACAATTTATAGTAGTCTTAACCATTTATTTAAACTTTATTCATAATAAACTACCCGACTATTGTTTGGATTATCAGCAATGACATTCTCTACTTCTGTAACCTCAATTACTGGTTGCATAGATGTTGTTACTGATTGAGGCTGGTTTGCTGTAATATCTATAGTTTCCTCAGAAGTTGGAGAATTTGCATTTTCAAGATTTATTGTTTGCATTTTACTCACATCTAAATATTCTTGGCTAGTGCCTCTTGTGTATTTCAATTGTTTTATAAGTGCAGTCCAATCATTTCCTGTATCATTTAAAATCCATGTTTCACCACTTTCCTGATCAATAGTTATTAGGTTTATCAATTCATCACAAATGGCACTGGTATACAAACTTATGCTAGCATCTTGATGACCTAACGTCCTAACCAAAATATGATAAAGCTGAGACTTTTCTTCTGCATTCAGATTTAGTTTTGCTAATAAGCCAACTTCGCCATTAATTTGTCTGGATGTTTCCAAAAATTCTAACAGAACAGTCTGGGTAACATCAGTTGTTATTCCAATCAAGTTGTTGTTTGTTCTTAAGAAAAATTTTAAAAGGGCACTGAGACCTGATAAAATGGTTCTTCCATAGTTTGCATCATTTGACATTTGTATGACATCTAGCAAATTATTCAAACACATAGATTCATTTGAATTTTGATTCCAGCATGCCAGAAGATCTTTGTAATAACTTTCAATAATAATTTCATCATTGGCATAATCAGATGTTTCACCGGCTGGCCAAAATTCCTGCTGACCATTCAATGTTTTTTTTAGAAGTATTCTCAGGGAAATATATATTTTTTTTATATCTCTTATGTAAAGTTTTAGTATTGCTTCAATATGTTTAATGTCATCATTTTTTAAGATTGATTCAAGAAGATAATGCAATGTTTCCAAGCCAAATGTTGTGTGTAGTCTGGGTCCATTGTGATCCAAATATAACTTGAGAAGTGTATGCAAAGCTGCAATATTTCCTACATGTTTTGTATTTTTAAGCAATTGTTTTATGCACATTGTTTCAGGATTCTCAAGAATACATTTGCTTGTTTCTATATAATAAGTGTCATACCGAGTGTTACCAATATAATTAACATGATTAACCCCAGTCAACTTGATAACAAATTCCTTGTGAATTCGTGATGAGTGCATTTGTTTCTGTTTTGATTGAGTATGGAAATCAAAAGTACATGTTTTTAGTACTGATTCTATTTTGCTAAGGTCATCAGCACTGAGATCAAGTTCTTGCATTAGGTAAAATCGTCCATTCATTTGAATAACATACTCAATAAGATTGTATAAAGTAATTAACCCATATCTAGTTGTTATGCCAGGTCTGTCATGACTATTTAAAAATAATTTTAAAAGTGCATCTAAACCAAATAGTGGCTGGAAACTTTGTTGTTGACTATCAGAATAAGGTACATAATTAATTAGAACTGCTAATTTCCGAATGCAAATATCTTGACTATTACCACGTGTTACACAATCTTGTAAAATATCATAATACTTGTTATACTTTGGTTTACCAATCCAATTTATCTTGTGCAAGTTAAATGCCAAGAATAACTGTGTAATATCAGAAGTTGCATAATTAGAATTGCTACTGGAGTCAATTATTGTTTTGATCACCAGCCTTAGTTTTACCCATTCTTGCTCTTGCATGTTTAATTCATTGGTAATCTGGGTAATTGAATAACGTTTAATTGCCTGGTTAATAAGATACCACAATGTGTTAATGGTATTAATAGTTTGAATGCTATGCTCATCTAAATAAAGCTTGATTAGGGCATGGATCCCTGCAAATAAATAAGAATTATCTGTCACTCGCAGATCAGATGATATTCCAATATCATTCATTAATTCAGATGTGCATTGTTCTTCTTTGTGCCGGTATAAACAGGCTCGAAGTTTTTGGTAATAAATATCAAATTTTGGATTGCCATGATAGGAAACAATCGGTAGTGATCGCTTGTGGTATTCAGTGTTTTTATCTAGAATTTGAGATTTGTCAGTTTTGTGGATTTGGGATTTGTCAATTTCGTGGATTTGGGATTTGACAATTTCATGGAATTGAGACTTGTCATTTTCATGGACTTGCTTAATTGGGCCAATAAATGTTGCTTGGTTTCCATTTTCAATACTAATAATTCTTCTTGGAATTTTGATCATACAATATATGATATCCATCAAGGATTGCAAGTCTGCTTCATTGAAATTGAATATATGTTGAAACTTAATTTTCAAGTTATAACTAGATGTCACTTTATTCAGCAGTGACAGGAGAGTTTGTAAAGCAAATTTTGATGAAACAAGGGGACCCCTTGCATGTTCCAAAAAGGGTACAAGTAAACTTGAAGCTTGTGCAATTATATCCTCTTGGTTTCCAAAAATTCTTATTTTCAAAAGAACATCTGTAATGCATGTATTTTGGTCATTAATATCAAGACAACGACGGAAAACATGATATTGGTCTGGGTTTACATGTTGTATAGGTCTGGAAAGCAAACCCATCCAACCTAATATTTCTGTTTGGTCATTTGTTCTTTTCAAATTGAATTCATATTTATGCTTTATAATATTAGCTAAAACATTTCTGATTTTAACCAAATCATCAGTGGACAACAACAAGAGATGATTTAATTGTTCTGTTTCTCCAAGTTGAATTAAATTGTCTAGTCTAGTAAACAGGACTTCTTGGCTGTACACAGAACTCAAACCCTGCTTATAAGTTGGGATCAAAAGAACTTCCAGAAGAACTGTGACCAAAATCACATCAGTTTTAACATCATGATACAAGGTTCTCTTTTGTGACTGATCTAATTGTTTAACGAACTGCTGCACACAAGTTTCTTCAAGGTGATACAGGGTGCACTGCTTGAAAAGATAATAGTACTTTTTAATAAAAAATCTATAAGTCTTTTCAAATTTAAACTCTACTCTTGAAAACAACTGTTTTTCAACAAATTCAGTTTCAGCTAAAACAAAGCCATCTGAATCTTCAACATTAAAAAGGTTTTCCATGACACTATTTAACAATGGGCCTGTTTCCTTTTTATTTATAATGGGTCTGACTGGATTCATAGTACCCAAGTTTAACCCCAATGTAAGAGGAATTGATTGAATTAAAGGATGGTCTACTTCAGGTAGATTAGGACTACTTGGAATCAGTGGCTTAATCGACTTAACATCATAAAAAGGTAAACCAAACAACCCAGGCCTAACTAAAGATTTTGAATGCCCTTGCTTTGGCAATTTGGTTATATCAAAGTGATTTATATAATCTGGCAAATGAGGCTTTTGATAGTAAACAGATTCAATAGGTGTTAAAGGTATATCTGGTATAACAAGTCTACCAGATCTATCTGGCATTTGAGGTTGCCCTGGGTAGCCAGGTACAAAAGGTTTTATTGGTCTTCCTAGTAATCCAGGTCTCTCTAATGAATACTGATTAAAAGGATAGCCATGTTTTGATGATTTGGTAGGTGACTCTGTAGTTTCAGGTTTAAGTGGTAGACCTGGCTTTTCAGGTCTTTCTGGCAGTTGTGGCCAACTGGGATAGCCTGGTTTTAAAGGTCTGGTTGGTAATTCGGGTCTCTCTAGTACATTTGGTTTTGCAGGATGACCAGGCCTTAATGGATAAGATGGTCTTTCTGGTCTATGTGGCAAATGTGGTGTAATTGGCCTTTCAGGATGTTCAGGTCTAAATGTATCTCGGCAATTTCTCAATGGCATACCATCTCGGTCTATATATCCATCTAAATCATTAACAAGGATTTCCCTGCATGACTCAGCTGGATAACTTTCAACATTGGGCAAATTGCTTCTGTTGCAAATTCTCAATATATATTCTTTATCACCATTCTTGTTGATGTGAGGTTTTACTATATCTATACATTCGTATTGGGATAAACCTGGTATGTGTGGTCTTTGTGGTCTTCCTGGCGTTGTTGGGTGAGCAGGTAGCTCAGGTCTCCCTGGCAAGTGAGGTTTTCCAGGATAGGCTGGTTGTGATGGTCTTGTTGGTTTTTGAGGCCTCTCAGGATGTTCAGGGCTTTCTGGTTGTTGAGGTATTCCTGGCCTTCCAGGTCTCTCAGGTCTTCCTGGTAAATGTGGTCTTGCAGGATAACCTGGTTTTGATGGTCTACTTGGTATCTCTGGCCTTTCAGGCCTCTCAGGTCTTTCTGGCAATTGTGGTCTTGAAGGATAACCTGGTTTTGATGGTCTATTTGGTGTCTCTGGTTTTTCAGGCCTCTCAGGTCTTCCTGGCAATTGTGGTCTTGCAGGATAACCTGGTTTTGATGGTCTACTTGGTGTCTCT
>JAUJYS010005639.1:0-10910 GCA_033995665.1 Melogona broelemanni
TCGAATGCTCGTCGAAACGACTGCCTCTGCCGGGAATCGAACCCGGGACCACCCGCTTAGTAGTCTATGACTATAGCAACTGTACCACGGGGGCCGCACGTATATATCCACCTTAAGGTTGCAATCAATATAAATACAATTCATCACATCGAGAGTTTGTAATGTGAAAATTCTATGATAAAAATAAAAAGTTATCACAAGAAGTTGTTGTTTCCTGCTTTCACTGGTCGAAGACGAATTATTCTCTATACAAACTTTTTGTTTTAATGTATAAACAGTAGGTATAAGTAGTTTTTTTAGTATTTTTCAGCCAACTTTTTGTATTTTCTATATCAACGTTTTATTTATTTTTTTGTATGCGATTAAACTAATTTTCTTTCCAGGAAAAATGTGTTTTTGTTTTGGTTATGCCATATCGTATATTTTCAGATCCGGGTAACCATCAATAAGGGCGATCGTAACAACACAATTCGAGCTAATAGATTCCCAGAATGCCATTTCGTCTCCGCAGTTAGCAAAAAGCCGTTGCCAAGGGTGAATTATTGGACCATGAGATGAGATTACACTTTGTTATACTGTATGAATCCAACTAGTTAATATCTTCCTACGGTTTTGAATAGGTAAAAACAGTTTTTATTGATAGATCACAGAATGAAGAAAAAAATTGTTTTGTAAAAGTCGAGCAAAGATTTAAAGAATTAAATAAAATCTCCATTTCCTATGCTAAGCTGCATTAGGAGTGTCGAAAATTAAACCCCTGGTTCCATCACGTTCTCTCTGCAGACGTAGCTTAGTCGTGTCTTGGTCGAGTTGTAATAGGGCGTCGATATCCGTGCTCGAGACAATCAGTCATTGCGGTGACTGATCACTGTCCAGCAACCAGATATAAATCGTCGTGTTGTGTAAGCGAAATGTGTGTCCTTCGGCTGTATCGTTTTTATCCTACGATGATTCCATACACACTTTATTTTTCTTTTATTTTTTTTTCCCACTGGACTCGCCAAAACAATAGTCAGAATTTGTGATAAAGATCAACACGGTTAATTTTTTTTCCTAAAATGCTACTGGTTTAGTGTTTCGATCAACAGGTATGGCAAAAGGACTTTCTTTTCTTTTTTTTCATTTCATTATTTTTTGACGAAGAACTTTTATCTTTTTTGTCACCTTTCTGGGAGAGGGGGAAAAATAATTTTACTGTAACGTTTTTCAATACAATTGTAAATTATCGCCTTCCTGACCGATTGTTTCATGTGACTAGTCTATCGTTTTGGAATTATTTAAAAAAAACTATCAAAATATCGAACTTTACCCAATTGATCGTAAGCTATAAACATCGAAAGTGAAGTTGCCCAACGATGTCACGATGTCACTAGGCAAATAATTTGGGCAACGATCAACATTTACTAGTATCTCTTGCCTCAACATGGCGGCTGTCGCACTGGTGTGTGACATATCGATGTCTATATTCATGTCGTATGTCGTTCCATCTTGTTCTAAATACGAACTCAGGTTTATCTTCGAACATCATATATTTTTGTGTTCTTTTCCAAAATGTGCTTCTAAATCTTTCAAAACGGCTTTCGGTGGTGATTAAATTCTTTAGGATGAAAATTACCAATTCAAGTGAGTCGTTGCACCGATAAACCTTTCGAAGTTGATCAGGAAACAAACATTTTGACCGTGACTTTAAGAATTTAGTTACCACAATCTTATTAATTTCTTACGTTTGAAGATATGCAGAAATAATGTTCAGACTGGGTTTGACGACGTGTAGCACAGTGATGTTATTGGCTGCACGTTCTTTTGTGACTGGAATAAATCACGCATTGTGTGACTTTAAGGGACACAACGAGCACGTTGACGACGACGATTTACCAACGCGACATCTACTTTGGCTTCAAACTTAGTTCTTATTTTTTTAGGTCTCATTTTCAGGTAAATAAAACTACCGGTTATTTGTTTATCCTATTTGGGATAATCCACATTGGGATAAGCGATTTTGTTCGCATTCGACGATGACGTTTCGACAAACGTTCAATTTTTCGACAAACCAAACACGAAATGCAGACATTCGAAAAGTATTCGACATTTCAAAGACATATGAAAAGTACCGTTTGGCGACTCGCCGTGTATTTTCGATGTGTTGCGTCCCGTTTGTCCTTGTTGTAGGTTGTTTCTATTTGAGCATTGTATTGCATTAAGTTTTTTAATATCTTGGTACCCTATTTCCGGTTTTCTTTGGTATTGTTGGGTTCGTTTACAAAAAACATTTGTTTAAAAAAAAACTGGAACTGTTTCCGTTTTCAGTTTCCAGTAAAAAACATAGTCGTTTCTAATTCATTTTTTAATAGTAACCTAAAGCTTCTTCCTTCCTTTGATTAAAAACTACCTATTTATCCTAAATTCCATTATCGGATTTTCCATTCCGTTTTCCAGCGAGCGTAATCATTTTTAGAAAGAAAAAAACAACATTTAAATGATTAGTGGTGTAATGTTTAATATTTAAATATTAATCAATTAACTCTTCTTCACACTGTAAAAGGAACGACCATTACAGTTTATGAAAAAGGAACGAAACCGTTCCCAGCGTTCCTTTAGAAAAAATTGAACCTAGGTATTCCAAAGTTTCTAGGAATGGAATATTTTCGTTCAGTTCCTATGCAACACAGTTTTTTTGGGCCGAGCTGGGTTTCCAATGGGCGGCGTACGGACGGTTTTTTTTGGTTGTACGCCGCTGTCGATATTAAGCAGTATAAGAACTTTAACACTTAAAAAAAAAGTTATCCACTCGTAGTTCAATGTCATGATATTCGGTATAGCTTTGCAATGCGCTTTTCCATAATTATTATTATTTTTTTTTTTTTTTTCAAATGTTACTGGTTTGGCTTTTTGTTAAACTTTTATGGGTTTAGTTTCTATGAAAATAAAATGTCCGGTTCAGCGCCGGAGAATAAGACGAACAGAGTCTGGCGATCTTTCTTGCAATACTGTTTTTCTAGTATTGCTACCAATCTTTAAAAAAACGAACGACAAATGCGACCAAAATAGTAATGCAAATGCGGAGAGCGCACGTAAAAATAATGACAGAGCTCGTTTTCCATTTGAAAACGACGTGTTTATAAAAAAAATAATTACCAGGGTTGACAGTATCGATTTCGTGCACACCAATGCAATCTTCAGCTGTCTTTAGGTGAATGAATTTTTTACAAAAATAAAATCATTTTGAATAAAAAACGGTTGAGATTTTGAAAAAAAAAAAAACAACAAACAAAAAAAACACACGACTATTACATGGTTTAGTTTATCTTTTGTCTTTTCGTTTCGCATTATGTTCTTCTTTTTACTTGCCAATCCAATTTGAAAATTTCACGCTATGATAGTGACGGTTCGTTGCCTATAATGCTAGACACGTTTCTGTTCTGAAACAAGCCTCTTTTTTTATTTGCATGGCCCAAATCCGCGTGTCTTTTTTTTTACAATATTTCTACGCGCATTACGTTATATGTATTGCAATGTTATGGGGATTGACAACCCACACATACAAATGTGCTGTATGGTGTACACGTTTCTGTTTCTTTGAGTGCGTTGGATTGATACCCCTGTGATCGCGGGTTCAATTGCCGACCGAGATCTCCTAAAATATTTGGGCTATGCCAAAGAAATTCTCAAAATTCAAAATTCTCGAAATGTAAGTAAAGTCGTGGGACCCGTCCCTGTACGTTGTCGGATACAAATTTGAAATCTTTGCCGATTTTTAAGATGAAATCACCTTTGTCGCCAATTCAGGGTAGCATATGACGTCTAGGAGGAACAGCGTCGGAAAGAAAGACGAACAGAGTCTGGCAAATACTCGTATAGTTGTTTTTTTTTACATAGAATTTATGTCTGTTTGGATAATAGAGAGTATAAGAAACGTTATAAGAAACGAGAGTATAATACAACGTTTAACAATTATTAAACAGCGTGTTACATTTTTATTCATTTCATTTTTGCCCCTCTGTGTTATGTTCCTTCTGACTTAGGTTAAATGCGTGAAACAAATGTACATAGGCCCCATATTCACGTCCAATTATTAAACAACGAACGAACTAAATCATACACATGTGCTTAGACCCGCCATATTCACGTACAACGTTTAATATTTATTAAACAATGAACGAACTTGATAAAACACATGTGCTTAGGCCCGCAATATTCACGTCAAACCAATTTACCATACCAAAGGGTGCAACTCACAAAGCAGCATAGATCTGAGAGCTGAGCTGCGGCGCCTGACCAACCATCCATTGGATGTATGTGCACGTGCCAAAAAATTCCTCACCAGCACACCAGATAAGCCATCAACTTCATTAATGTTCAGAGCCCGCGTGCTCATGCCACAGACTTGGAGTCTGTTGACATTGCCCAGTCAGTCTCCCTTCTGGTGCTCAACGAAAAATGGCTCACCTGCAGTGACAGAGTCACCATAGCTGAATTTAAATGGATAACCCAGTTTAAGAGAAACAATGTGAGGACTGGTGGTGTAGCAATATATGAAAAGGATGGTGCCATCACTATGGCAACTTTTTATACTCTCAAAATCATAACAGAATATTGAGGTGACACAGTCAGAACTGTATCCACACAATAATGTGGAGATATCTGCGCAGCTATGGTGACAATTGACACAATACGATGCCTGGTCATCTCTATCTACATCAACCCAGGCACATCCATTAATGATGTGCAATACTTCTTTAACTTATACCTCGCTTCCTTACGCTGCAACTAACATTGCCTTAGTTGCAGAAGGTGACCACAACATACCTATATCAACGATGGTGGTGTATAAAATACAAGCAGAGACAGATGTATAATTAATTGAGAAAAACTGATTAAACATAAATAAAATTTTAAAATCGCTGATTTTATTTATGTCTAATCAGTTTTTCTCAATTAATACCTATATTGATTGCTGGTGATTTCAACCTAGATGGATCTAAATGTAAGAATGCCATGTTTCTTGACTTCATGCGTGACTCGTTTGGTTTGAGGCTCGCCTCAATAGTGACACCTACAACACTTGGTGGTTCATGCATTGATATGATCTTTGTCAGACATTTAGATGATTTGCACTGTCATCCCCACAGATCTTATTTCTCTTATCATCACCCAATTCTTGTGGTGCTTGAATCCAGTTAATCTGTTGTATTACAATTTTTGTTGTACAATAACTTAATCATTATACTTGTATCATTTAATTGTCTCACCAGCCACACTAAATTCTATGTCAAGGCATGCGGCATAGTAGAGCTATGCCCCAGTACACTTTTTTGCTAGTCACTGTTTGCTAGTCCCAAACAATCCTCAGCAAATATGTATTTTACAAATATGTATGCAATGGACTATATGGTGGCGAAAGTGATGAGGTCGGTTGATTTGAGTGTGATTAACGTGGTATACAGGTACTCACGTGCATTGAGCCTTTCCATGACTAAGTCTCTGTGGTTTGGATTGTTGGCGATAATCGCTCGCATCGCCGAGCAGAACTTGTGCAGGCGAGGTTTGACCTGCTCGTGTTCGGGCAAGCAGTTTGGCATGGCGTGCACTTCCAGTGCGCCCAGGGTCAGCAGGCAGGTCGTCAGCACTAGCACCAAGATGGCGGCGTTGCTGAACGTCATCGGGGTTGGATGGGAAGATCTGCTGTGAGGAGACAAAAAATGCGAACGTTACATTTTACAGTTTGAATTTCACTTTACTTGGTAATTAGATAAGCAGCTACCTATTGCATAGACTTGTGCAAAAAGTATGACTAATTCGAATATTTGAAGAAATATGTATGGCAGATTTTTGGCATTTGTGACCATGTGGTATAAAACCTTAAACTGGTAACGGGTAACGTTGTGGTTAGCTGGTTGGGTTATTATCACCGTGACGTACGTGGGTTCAATTCCCCATCGAGACCATCAAAGGTGGTTTTTTTTTGGGTGAAAATAAATCTTACCTACACACAATCTTACTTGAAAACATCTCAAAATAAACTTAAAGTCAAATGCCTTGGTTTAAGCCAACTAAATTACAAATGAAAGCAAAAGTAAGAAAAATAAGGATAAAAACGATTTTTAAAATTACAAAACGGTTTTCCATACTGGCCGCTAGGTGCATTGTACAAAGTAGTTTTTTTAATCATTGTAGTGCCTAGTGCACTACAGGATTACTGCACCTTCGTGTCTCTATGGAGATATGTGAAGGGCAGGGAAGGGGATTGGCAGAATGAATAGCCAGGCTGCAGGATCCACCCATAAGCTCTTGACTCCCTAATGGAAGCTCAGAGGTGACGCCAGTACCACAGGTTCGAATAAACGAAAGCCTACACCGGGAATCGAACCCGGGACCACCGCACTGTAGAATGTGACAATACCCACTGAGCCACTGGGGGCGACCAGTTTTCGTGTGGTGTACAAAGTATCTAATGAGCATTGTAATTTTGTTTAGTTTTTCTTCAGTGTGTCTATGGAACGTGGATGCTGTCATACGTTTTTTTACTAACGAACCTCATTGTGAAAGAATTCGGACACACATGTACGCTCTCATGTATAAGATCGCAAACCGTTAACTAGCCCGTGAACTGACTCTTTAGAATGCAGGAGCTACAGTTTGGGCGCACAAGCTGATGCTGCTACCAATTCCCTCACGTGCACCCAACAAAGGCTGGTGTCAAATGGTGCGATGTAATTAATCGCGAATGAATCGTGGAAATAGGGAATACATGTATCCGGCGATCGCCTTGGGGCTCGACAGCCGAGTACTCCGGCCGCGCGGCCGGTTTTCTTTAGTCTTGTTGTTAAACGATCCGGATAATTGAAAGGAAAAAGCAATTTCGTGTCAAGTGATATTTTCAGGTATGTGTTGAAGTAGGTATGGGGGAGGGGAAACGTCATGTTCAATAACAGATGTATCCATGCTGAAACAAGTGCTACTAATGTATCTCCTGTCAATATTTCTCCAATTGGTTGTTACTAATCCTGCCAATTTTTATCAAATTGGTTGTTCCAAATGTAAATGGTATACACATGTGCATTTGAAGCCGTGGAGGGCAGTGTTTTAAGTCATTTTTTCTCGAACTGAGAAACGAGAGGTTTTATTAAAATTTATCCATTTTTTTCTCCTCCATTTAGAAACTTCAGCTTCCTTACATGTACTTCCGTACATGTACATGTACATAGATGCTTAGGAGGTCTCGGTGGAGAGCGTTCTCGTATACTGTGACCATGATCGCGGGTTCAATTCCCGGCCAAGACATCCCGAATTTTTTCGGCGAATTTTTTTTTTTTAACTTTTCTTTGGAAAGCCGTGAGACCCTATACGTTGATATCTTCCTTCTATACACCTTAAGATATCTGCCTAGACCAGAAGCTTAGACTATGCCAAATTCCTAAAAACCAGGTTGCCCCCTGAGAAGCTTTAAGACACATGCTTTCGTGAATCCCCTTTACAAATAGTACAAAAAAATTATTCTGCCTAAATATTCTTGAGACCTCTAAACAATTTATGCAACATTTCAGAAATGTTGTTCGTGTCCATTTCGCATTTTCAGAATGGTAGATTCCGGCGACATAAAAAAAAACGCGAAAGCCGCAGGTCAATTTATGGACATGTCCCTAAACTTAAAATGATGGTGGCTTCAGAATTTCAATAGCGTGCGTTCGATTTTCCCCTCTAGCTCTACCTCCCAGCACTCCGCGCTCCCACCCTCGCCTGAAATAAATTTGTTGCACGCAAACGTTATTGCGATGTTATTGAATTATTGCTAGTCGCACATTCCATTTGCTCCGATGGTTCGATTTTACTTCGATGCCCCCATTCTGATATCCTCGTGAGTCCCGATAGCAGTGAACAGTCAACAATATTTGCTTATAGCATTATTAAAACTTACCCGAAGCACCAATTGGAGCATCGGCCATTCGATGCAGATATTGCTGCATAAGCAAGCTCTGATTTTTATATTTTTTTATTTTAAGGGACAATTTCTTTTGTTGGCGAAAGAGCAAACGTTCAAAGAATTGTATGTGCCACCCATTACTATAGCGATACAAGGGGTGCACTACAATGTGTACCCCTAACTCTTATGTAAATAAATTATGGGTCCATGCCCGTTTTGTGTTAGTTATTTGGGTTATTCTGTATACGAAGATAGAGAGAATTTTTTAACGAACATCATAGACTTTAAAAAAATATTTAAAATAAATCTAACTTCAATTTTGGTGACATGCTAAGAAAATGGTGTTTACATAAATGCACGTGTACATAATGTCTTGAAAAGAAATTCTTGAATGTGTTGTTAATCTAGCCGAAGGTATCACGAGGATATTTTTGGCGCTATTGTATACTATTGTTACTGTTTCTTACTGTTTCTTATGTCTCATCACACGGGCTTATGGCAATTATACCTGGCAATGTCAAATCCGATGCTGATGTAACCTACATTTATTTTTTTGGGTATTAATTTATATTTTTTTATTTTACTTATATAACTTTTCCCTCCATTGTTGATGTGTTATAAGGAAATTAAATGACGTAACTAAACCAAATCTTAAACTACACATTTGTTTGCAGAATGAAGGAAACCGCACTTAATGACCACGCCAGAGTAGGACTCTGAGTTAACCATTATTTTCCACCTGGTGGCTAGTTCCCCGTTTCAGTTCCTCTTTCTCCTTTGAAAAATAGAACCCGTTCCAGTTCCTTCTGAAACTGAATTAACTGATAGGAACTCAGCTGTTCCTAGTTCCCTTTTAAAAAGAATCTGGAACTCATCCGTTCCTTCTCTGTTCATTCGATTAAAAAATATAAAAAATACACCAAAATAATTTTCTAAAGAAATGGAAAGGGTAAAATTATGTAAAATTGAATATTTAAAATTCTAAGCATTCCAGCAATTCCATTAGAAATAGAATTTTTATCCTTTAAGCTTTGTTTGGATGCGAACAAAATCAGATTGAAAAACTATTAAAAATTGTTAAAGCGCTGAATGTTGTATATTTAAGCATTTTCTTTCCCTGTGGTCGCGGATGGATATATTTATTATTCGTTGAATATTTAAATGTTTATTATTTATATGCTCTGCACACAGTAAAAGGAACGACCGGTTCCAGTTCCTGCTCCTTTCTAGGAAATAAAACCCATTTCTAGGAACAAAACTTTTTCGTTCCTTTCCAACTGCCCACTCCTCCTTTCCTCCCCCAATTCGCGGTGGGTTTTCGCCAGAGGTGTATCTTCGGCCAGTGTCACTTTTCAAGAGACTTGTCCGCTGATGCGAGCATATCGTGTAAACAAACAAAAGTTAAAGAATATGTCAGCACCTAAGGCCATAGACAGTAGCGATAATAAACACGCACGACAAAAAAAAAAAAAAAAAAAAAAAAAAAAAGAGAAATTGTGACCCAGTAACCTGACAAACTGTCACAGAAGCCGTTATGGTAAGCAGTGGAATCTGTATTCGTACATCGAATTTAGCCCTATTTTCAAATTTAGTGAAATTAAGATGAGCATAGTAACAAAGATGAAAACAAATATTAATTGAAAATATTGTCTTAAAATCCGAATATAACCTCATTAATTTCCAAAATGTATACTCATACATGAAATTTCCTTAGAAAAGATACCTTAAAAACGGCTGAATTTTTTATAATTTCATTTACGGAATGCTAAAAAAAATGGCAAATTAGATTTTTCATGTAGATCAGCACATTTTTTTATTGGGTTTCGCTTTTTTTGAACATTATAATTTGCCTAACCAATTGAAAAATAATTTCTTATACATGCATTCCGCCACGTTTTTGTAGTTTATTTATGACTATGTATAAGTTTTTGAGGAACGGAGGAACTCCACGTTCCTTTTAATTTTTGAGAAACGGGAACGGGAACGCGTTCCTTTTTTCGAGGAACGGTAACGAGTTTTCCGTTTCTTTGAAAAGCGTTCCTTTACAAAAAGCTGCATTTCCTGAAAAAGATTTTTTCCAAAAGTAGGTCGAAACAAAAATCAATGAATTAATTGTGTGAAACGCGGAAATTGCTAATTAACTCCAGGGTTCATTCTCACCTGGAAAGTCAGAGAATGTCAGGAAAATATATTTTAATCAGGGAAAATAGTCAAAAATGGGAAACGTCAGAAAAAATTCTGAACGAAATTGAATTTTTTATTTTAGTGAATTTCTTTGTGGTCATGTGATTTTTCAAAATTAATTTGCATATTTTTTTTAAAGTTATTAAAAAGTTATTAAAAAGTTTTAACACGCATTTTTCTTACACGTGTGTTGTATTTTTAAAAAATCGGACACGCATTTTTTTTTACCTATAGGTCATGTTTTTTTATAAAAAATCGCGTGTTGCGCACGCTCTTCCTTTGTGAGGAAAAATATATGGCAGGTGTAATTTTGATTAAAAAAAACAGGGAAAATTTTGAAAATTTTGTCAAGGATTGTCAGGGAAAATCTCGAGCTTGGTCAGGGAAAGTCAGTTTTCAGTATAAATCCTGAACTGAAATTGCCGGTTCTTGGAATGAGCAAAGCGAACGAGAGATTGTAGAGATTGGGGCTGGTTGTTTTTATCAAAGCTGCTGACGCGTGCTTGAAAATCATCATTTTTGACTGAAGGAACATTCCTTTTCATTTTTGAGTAACGGGAACGGGAACGCGTTCCTTTTTCATCGGAGGAACGGTAACGGGAACGCGTTCCTTTTCAAAAGTAACGAACCCAACATTTTATTTATTTATTTTTTTTTTTTTTAAGTCACCGTAGCGCCTAGTGCACCACAGGACTACTGCAGCCTCGTGTCTATATGGAGATATGTGCGGGGCAGGGAAGGGCTGGGAAGGAGATTGGCAGCTGGTATAGCCAGACTGCAGGATCCACCCCTGAGCTCTGGACTC
>JAUJYS010005640.1:0-10910 GCA_033995665.1 Melogona broelemanni
AGTCAGTTTCGCTACGCACCCCACTCGATACCGTATTTTCTGGTCGCTCATATCCGGAAGGTGTAATTTAACCTAAATTTATTCGATGAAACAAAAAGTTTGGTGCAAAATGACTTCTTAAAGTGTCCCCAAACAAAAAAATATATATATAAAAATAAATAAGAATTAATAAAAATAAAAAATTGGCATAATGGCGCTCTAGCCCATCGGGCGAAGGACTTGATTTGTGGCCGCTGCACGATGTCTTGGAGTGTCATCAAACAGAACATTTTTTTTTTTTTTTAAATCCGAGATAATTTTTTTTTTGCTATTCTTTTACTCTGTGTGGTTTTTTTTCTTCTTTCTTATTAACTTGATACATGGTTTCTTGTTCTGTGACCTTGTGACATAGAGCAACAAAGTTATTTTTTAAAATAAATAGATCCATTTCGCACGTGAAGATAAATTGCGTTTCCGTGGTTAGAGCAGAATTCAACACATTGGGATTTGGCAATGAACAGTGAACGTTCGTCGCATTAACCTATATCGTTTTGATCTAAACTGAGTAGCTCGTTGGGAATTCCCAAACAACTTTTTTATGCAATGAGCTAGACAGGAAAGCCACGCTATGCATTGACCCCCGTGGGGTTTCAGCAGCATCTTACGGCACGAAATTCTGCGGATACAATATGAGCTCGTGCTAGCATGTATACAAACATTGTTTACACTTTACATATTGAGTAGTACATGCAGATTTGATCACTTGACGAAAAAAACGCTATGACAAAAGTGCATAATCTATACTACAGGATGTACTAAAAAAAATGAGTGAATCAAAATTTATAATTGGAATTTTAAAACGTTGATCGCATTGAATGTAATTTGCGTACTGGTTGACAATACCTTCTTTTCTAAATTAAACGGTCATTTGAAGTCATAATTTTATTTTATGGTTCCGTGTCCGTAACTGGTCATTCGACCCCCGCAATTGTAATTATGCATGTTACCGGGATATAGCTTTCACCAAACATTTCCTTCCGATTTTTAAAAGTAGCGTTCGATTATGTAAAGTAACATAAGTAATTACAATCGCAAGCAGCCCCAGTCGGGCTTCTGGCAGGGTCAAATAACCAGTTACGGGTTAAGATGTCTTTAAATGATGTAATAATTTAGTCTAGCCCATGCAATGTTTTCCAAACTTTTTGACTCGCGGAGCCCTTTTTAGAACCAATTTATTTATTTATTGATTTACTTTAAATCACCGTAGTGCCTAGTGCACTACAGGATTACTGCACCATCATGTCTCTATGGAGATGTGCGAGGGGCAGGCTTTGCTTTTGACCTAGGTAGGGATCTGTAACGTGTACCTGACAACGTACAGGCACGGGACCCACGGCTTTATTTCTATTCCGAAAAAAGGAGTGTGTAAGATTTCCTCTGGCAAAAAAAAACTGCCATAGGTCTCCGTCTATGATTGAACCCGCGTCTCGGGCATAAAAGTCTAACACGTTGACCAGAACGCCACACGACAAGAAATTATTTTTTGTACAAAAATAAACTTCAAAAATAAGCAAGTCAAAGTTAAAGTAAATATTTTTGACAGAGGGCTGACAACAGAACGATGGACAAAAACGCAATTTGGTCACTCACCACCATTTTTCCGTATCCCTGATGACCACCACCCGGCAGGTACGGACGGTTGACAGGCCGCGGCTGCTCCACGGTTGCGGATATCCCGGGAGTGACCAGCCGATAGCCCGCCGACGGATTTCCGTACTGGTCACTGCCGTACGCCTGCGGATACAGGGCGGCGCTGGAATCAATCTCTTTGATGGCCGGCGGCACCGTGGACACATACACAGGCATATAGTTTGGTCGCAGGGACGTCACTGACGAGAGTCGATGGCGATTTGTCCACTTTTTTTCCCCACCGCGATTTAACACGTGATATTTGAGATTCGTCACTAGCACTTTCAAATCGTTGATTAAATCAATCAGTCAGTACTTCGTATTTTAATCGATTAAATCGATCAGTCAGTACTTCGGATTTTAATCGATTAAATCGATCAGTCAGCACTTCGGATTTTAAATTATTGCTGGATGACAGTTGCGATTGTTTTAGTCACAAACGATTCTGGAAACAATGTACTTAGTCACTCACTGTTTGCTTCTGTCATTGAACTTAGCTGGCAACCAGAGATATATTTTGGCTTTCCTTTGCTTCTGCTAATGAACTTAGAATATATGTTTCGCGTTGACAGCAAGAAATATAGTTTTCTCCCCTAGCAACAACATTTTAAGAACGTTAATGAATAGTTTGTGATGCTGATATTTTAATATCGGGACCGCTGTTTTTTTTCCTGATCGATTTTACTGTTGAATGTTTGTAGTTATGTGATGGAAAAGTTATTTTCTTTCCAACGATCAATTCGTGAGCACAAATAAAATGTAACCCGCGTTTAACGGAAATCCGTAAAATTGTCCACTTTCCAATTCATAGTTCCGGCTGAAAATACCAAATGTCGACCGTCTGGGTTGGCTGTTGCTCCGGGACTCTAGTGTTACGACCTCATACTTTCACTCGGCTCACTTCCCTGATCAAACGCCTTCGCAACATATTAACCCGTGACGATTGAGTCATATTTTCTCGTTCGCTGCTCGGTCGGGCGATTTGTCGCCTGGTGTCCCTCGTTCCTGGTTGCTGCTGGTGATGCCTTGGCGTTGTATATGTGTGTGTGGTCTTGGTGAGGGTCACCCGGTCATACGTGTATTAGTGGATGCCAATTACACGTCACCTGCGCAAAGAAAGAAAATAAAGTTTATAAATTAATTGACTCGAATTAACCCTTAGGGCGTTTTTGACGAGCTGGGCTAGTCATGGGCATTGTACACAATACAAATGAATCGAAACCAATACACAGAATAACAATTTTAAACGTCTAAATACTGAATAACTTTTGAATAAAATTCTGAAGCATTTTAACTACAATACCAGTTCAAGATTTTAAAAAGATTTAAAACAATTAATTTTCCCGGAGAATACGAAGTCATAAAGGAACGTTACGAGATCGTGGGACATGCGTAAACACAAGCATAAAACCCAATGGTGGATTCTACAGATACTACTGTACAGTATGTCCACAGATACAAGATTTTTTTTTTACAACCTATGATCGTCATCACCGAAGTTAATATCATTACAGGAATTCTGAGCCCCTCTAATCGCCTCCAAAGAGCAGATTATGGAGGGGCACATGTATGTTAGTAAGTGTAATTCCTGATGATATCGGTCCTGTAGTGCACTAGGCACTACGGTGATTTATAAAAAAATTGATATTAAAATAAATATTGATTAAATGAAATAAATAAATAAAATCAGTAAAATAAAGTCTGATAGTTCAGACACTCTCAATATGTGAGTTACAGAGGAAAATCTAAATGTCAAACTAATTTCAAATGAATGAAATGCTAGATGATTTGTTATTTACTTATTTTGACATTCAATTGAACACTGGCTGCATAGCAGGTCTGCTTAATGACAAAGGAAGTACGAAAGATGTTGCTGGCATTTTCGAGATCGTGGCCCGGCCATTCATCTTTTATATCGGTCCATCGACAATGACAAAATAAATGATGGCCGTTTGCCTTTCCATTGTATGCCTATAGATTTAGAAATGACAGAACGCGTCGAGCACAGCACCTCCTGGTGGAGGAAGCCTGAAATGTTTTGTCTTCCCTTGAAGGCAACAACTGTTTGGAAAAGCCTGGATGAAAGTTGTCATCAATTCAAAGAATTTTCATGAGTTTTAATTCATTTTCAAGACGTATTTCATTAAAGGAGTACCATTTTAAAATGCCGTCCAATGATGGCATGTTAAGACAATGTCCTACAGGGATCTTCTAAATTAAATTCGTCGGCCCCCAGTGGCAGAAAAAAAAATCATCGGCCCCCAGTGGCTCAGTGGGTAAAGTCACATTCTACTGAGCGGGTGACCCCGGGTTCGATTACCGGCGCAGGCTTTCGTTTATTCGATCCTGTGGTACTGGCGTCACCCCTGAGCTTTCATTAGGGAGTCCAGAGCTTTGGGGTGGATCCTGCAGCCTGGCTATTCCAGCTGCAAATCCTCTTCCCTTCCCTTCCCAGCCCCTCACATATCTCCATAGAGACACAAGGGTGCAGTAATCCTGTAGTGCACTAGGCACTACGGTGATTAAAAAAATTAACATTCCAAATCCAAAAGAAATATTGAAAGTCTGGGTGGCAACTTTTAAATGGTAAAGAAGGCGATAGAAGTGTCAAGCGTAGCAATCGCGTTGCATGCCACAACTAAAAACCAGTTCCTACCAGGAACAATATGTAATTTGACATTTTTATTCTTAAAGAAGTGTGACATATGCCTCCAATCAAAATTCCATTCTAGTTGAGTTGGGTGGAACTGTGATTTAATTTTAATAAGGCCTGCATAACGTGAACGGCATATGAAATTCGAGTCACAGTCACACACACCCAAATTGACTAACGTTTAAACGGACGATACTGAACAATTCCTGGTGTCAAATAGTTGTAAAATTATGGAAGGTGGGATAGACCAACATATTCAGGATCTTATTCATAATATATCTCAGTCAGATACGGGCGTTAATTATCGGGCACAATTTGGCCTGGTTCGATTCCAAGCGCGAGTTCTCGTTTACCCGATCTCGAGGTAATGGTGACAATGTATGTGCCAATCCATATTAAAATTGACTTCGTATGATATACATGTATTCAGAATTTATAATATACTATTCACTAATTAATTAATTAAAATTCACTAATTAAAATCATGGTACTAATTAAGTCACCGAACTAATAAATTAACCAGATGGTGGTGCTCTTGAATAATTTGACCCAGGAATTGCATTACGTGGAACTCTCACCTTGTAGTACAAACACTGTACTGAACTCTAATTAACTTAAGGTGTTAATGCTTCCTTTTAACGTATTTGCTATGATGCAGCAATTAACCGCTAAATATACCGAAAAGCGGCTTTCTAGTCGGTAATGTTGGTCTTTCTTTGGTGTCAGTAAACTCTAAGTAGAATTCAAGTGTACTTTGGCGTAGCTTTTCCTCGTGGTTAAAATAAAAGTCAGTTCCGATTGCAGCAGCTGTTTAGACGACGGCAAAACAACAATGTTTTGCCGTAAACTGTTGGCTTACCGGCAGTGTCGGGTCGGAACGGAACGTAAAAGATCGGTACCTAGGAACGGGTTCCTTTTCTGAGGAATTTTGGAACGCCTAGGTCCCTTTTCCTAGGAAGGAACGCTTGGAACGATTCCGTTCCTTTTTTCAAGAATTGGAAACTGTCGTACCTTTACTGTGTGCATACTGTGTCTGTTTATACGTTTTTTATGATTACGTTCGCATCCAAAGCTCTCGGGATGAAAATAAAATTTATGTGGATACATGGTACATTTTTTTAAAGAGCATAGAAGGGACGAAAAAGATCAAGATTCCTTTTGAAAAGGAACGGTTAGTTTACTTTCAATTATTTTAGGAACTGGAGCTGGAACGGGTTCCTTTTTAAAAAGAATGAACCCAACACTAATGACTTCCCATAAGATGACGATTATGGAACGCGAACCACTGCACTTTCACGAAGGTTATCAATACTGTAATTGTTAACCTTCGTGCGCGGGTTATGCACGAGCGATAACTTTGGTTGTGGTGTCTAAACAGCCCAGCCTTGCTTCTTATCCCTTTTATCCCCGCCCCTACTTATTTCCAAGACGCTAACGAGGCCATTTAAAACGAATTACTTACCGCGAAAAACAATGTCACAGTTTTTCTATCGATTAATCTTGTTTGGATATTTTTGTTTGAAAAAACAAACACAATGCAGAGTGAAAAAATTAGATATACGCCGTTGCCTTTACGTCCCGTTGCACCCCGAACTGATGTTTAAGCGGGAAAAAAAATTGTTTGTTTTAACGAATGACCACTTAAATGTTCAATGGTCGTCGATGTCGAAATTGTAATAATTACGCGAAGCACGGGCACACAGCAGACGCCGGTTATTATTCAATTAGTCCCGGTTATAAAGTGTCACACAGTGGCCGTAAATAACATAAATAAGAACGCTGATTACGACAAACTCTTTGCGTGAATCGTGGTCACTCGAAAATTGGCGGAACGTCTCGAGTAATTGAGACCGATCGGTTGTTGCAAAATTGGCTAGCCACCGTAGCGTCGTTAATAATTCGAAGGCGCGTGAACAATTTCCACTTTTTTCTTCCCTGTTCTTCTTCGTTGGCGCGCGCACTCGATTATCATCATTAAAGGAGCGACCGAATTTTTGGTATTGAGGAACGGTTTTCTTAGGTGTCGAATTGTGTAGATATGAAAGCGGGATATCTTAAACAAAAAAGATGATCACTTTCCGGAACCAAAAAAAAACTCGAGCAAGTAACACCACCACCGTCTGTCTCCTGGCACCTTGCACGGGGAAGTGAAAATGAGGAACACAACACGCGGGGGGAAGAGACAGTTTTTAGAGGACGCTCACCGTTAATAGGCCTAGCCAGACCCCCAAAGTGAGAGTGAATGGACGAGGGATGGCCAAACAGTAAGTTCCGTTACGCTTGAAGAAAAAAACAAAAAATATTATTCCGAGCTATTTCAGATTTAGATGGGGTAATTGCCGCGCCGTAGCATAATGGCAATATGTGGGTATATGCGGGAATATATGGTATTGTACTTTTTGTTCAGGAGGCTTACCAGCCCTCCTAGGGAGCGACCTGGTCATTTGGAATTTGGCATAGTCTAGGCTTCTGACCTAGGTAGTGATCTTTAACGTGTACCTGACAACGTACCGGGACGGGTCTCACGGCTTTACTTCCATTCCGAAGGAAGGTATTTTTCTCGCCCGAAAAATTCGTGAAGTATCGTCTGTATATTCGCGACCCGCAACGTCGTCAGCTGTTTCCATGTATATCCGTATGTATGTGAAACAATTCTTGTACAATTTCCACAAACACCTAGTAAATTGTATTTTAAGATTATCTCGTTGTTTTTACTGATATTTCTCGTCCTCGTCTTTTAGTAGTTCATCCTAATGATTTAATGTTGCCGTCTCCGTTTCCTATTGGTCTAGATCACAACCTTTCTTTTCATTGTTCATATAACGGCTCCTAGTAAATTTTTTCTTGGTATCGGCTGGGATCCGAAACGCGATCACGCGGGTAGTAGGCGAGCACGCAGACCACTACACTACCGAGATTTTTATTGATAATCAAAGTATATACCCAAAATAACGTTACTAAATGATTTCAGTCATTGATAAACACACATTTCGCAGCGCAGCGGCGCCAGATTTGTAACCTTCACCAGGTAAATATACCACCTGTGCTAAAAGGATGTGCCACCGCGTTTGGACAATGATTCGTTTCTTGAATGCGAATGTGAACCACACATTGGAACTTCGCCAATATTAAGGCTAAAGTGACAGTGAATTTCAGTCCATTTACGAGTTCAAGAAACAAAATCAACGCCACACATACCACAGGCGGCAACTTTTTACGACGAAGGTAATAAAGCCAGGTGACTCGCTATGAAAGGTGCTTCACCAATGACGGAAATCATTTGGTAAAGTTCTTTCCGGTGTGTTCTGCAAATATCAACAAAAAATTTAAAGGTAGAACAACTGGCTGTAGTTCGGCGCTCCTGGGTTCGATTCCTGACTCAGACTCTCGTTTATTCGACCAAAGAGTAATGGTGAAAATGCGTTTCTCCCCTCAAACGTTTTTTGAGGGGTAAAATATACTGTAGTGACATTTACTACGGTGGTTGACAATGATTGATTGCCGAAAAATTAACAATTATTTTAAAAAAGAGTATCGGAACTTACTTTCCGGGTTTACCTCGTGCTTGGTGCGACGAGGCGGGATTTGGAGGAGGTGGCCGGGTGGAAGTGGTTTTTGGCGGCTCTCCGAGAACTCGATATATTAGCGGAACAGAGTTATTAAATTTCGAGCAGGGCATAACTCACCCAGGTGAATCGTCGTATAAACCGCCGAGCCGCGCAGACCCCCATTCACTCGGCCTGTACCAAGGGGCCACCTTTCGTCCTATCTCCCATCTACTCTCTCGCTCCTCTTACCACCCCATTCCTTAACCTCCGTGTCCATCCCTAGTACCATCCGCTGGAGCAGCACGGACCCGACTGCTCCTTGCGGCTTCCCCCCAAAACGTCGACGTCTCGGAACGTTTTTACAGGCACTTCAGCAAATGAAGGATCTGGCGTTCATTTGTTTTTATTAACTGTTTACTAAGGGGGTATTCCGGCGTTTCCGCCTACAAGCGCCCCGGGGGGGCGACCTGGTAATTCAGCGCATACCTGAACAGATTTCATATTGAGAACTGACTTTACCTGACCAAAATTTTCCCCGACTTTCCAAAAATGAAAAAAATCTTACTTTCCCCTGACCTAAATCAAAAATGTACCTGTTTTTTTTTTTTTTAATTAGCCGCCTATATTTTTTTAGTTAGCCGCGAGTATTATAAAAAATATTATTTTCATAACATATTGCGAGTTACACAGAGAAAAGCCGTAAATAATGCACGTCGTGTGATTTTTTTTTAATAATTAGAAAAAATTAGGAAAAAACAAAAAAAAAATAGTGATTTGAATTTTGCTCAGAATTTTTCATGACTTTCACATGATCAAAATTCATATTCCAGATTTCCACCTGTAATAAAATGATTTTCCTGACTTTCACCTGTAAAAATTTATTTCCCTTACTTTCCCTGACCGAAATTATTTTCCCTGACTTTCACTAACTTTCACCTGACCAAAATTAATTTCTCTGATTTTCCCCGACTAATTTCCCCGACTTTCCAGGTGTTCGCGCACCAATATATGAGTGGCTCAATGCTGAAGCGCTAACGGGTCGTGTCGTTTAAGAGAAGACACGCGTCGGCAGACACGACTCACCGCTTAATAAAAGAAGGTGTATCTTCGGAAGGTGACGCAGCTCACCTATGCCGCCTATGAATAATGTTCGCGAGGGGATGTCTCATATGGAGTAAAACTTTATTTAATCCCATGCAAAATATACGAGTACGTTTTGTTGATTTTTTTCTCAAACTATTTCAATAATTGTAATATCTAATTTTTTTAATAACATCGTATTTTTTAATATTTTATTGAAGCAAAATTAGGCGACTCGCTGTTGTGTTTTTTGTATCGAATCAGTTCACCTAATGCAGATTCACGGATTAAATTGATAAGAAGGTTTTGAGCCAGAAGTTCTGGTAAATTCCTCCAGCTAAAAATAATGATAAAAATGACAAAAATGTAGTTTGTTGTATATCATGCAGGCTTATGATTATTCAATCAACAAATGTATAAAGACAATACCATGAAAAATAATAGCATGATCTTAGTAAATATGTAATATGTAAAGAGCCTGAGTATATCTTGGTCTAGCAGCACAAGCTGGATTATAGCTACACGCAATTTGTGATTTGATGTAGATGTGCTGATCCGAGTCGATCTGAGCATTACTGCAACATTAACAATGCATATGGCCTTAAGCGATGACAGAAAGCCATGTGCCCATAGAACATTGTAACAAATCTGTCAATTATGTTGCCGCTTGGTGGGACTGACAACATTTTAGATAAGGGCATTTGTAGAGAGAGAGCATAATCTTTTTAATCAAAGGTCGTGCATTATCCATTTACTGTTAGATTAAAAATAACGTCTAGCGAGCTCGGAGCCGATTTAATTTTGATAAAAATCAAATCGGCTCGGCAAATGGCAAAAGAGATAAGCACTGCATTTACGAATATAAATGGGTTTGAAATTAAAATTCTATCGTTTCAAAATTGTGTACGATGCATTTTTTTCTTATTTTATTTAAGAAAAATTAATTGATCCTAAGTGTACGTTTTTATTTTTTTAAATAATATTTCGCAACAGAATTAAAAAAATTGGGTAATTTTCAACTAGAAGATGCAAGCAATTAATTTACTTAAAACTAGCCACAAATGATTGATTGGTAATGTAAATTATATGCAAATTACCAAAATAAATTTATATATTTATTTTTTAATTACAAACGCTCGATAATGATCTTCCCATATTTAAACTCCAATTTAACCGATAGTCCAAGATTTAATACAATTTTTAAAAATACTATTTCAAATACAAATCAAAACGAATGAGTGTCATTTTATTTTCTTTAAAAATGGGGCACGCGATTAATGTAAATTTTAGGATAGCCGAAGTCAAACAAATTGTCAAAAGTCACTTTAAAAAATCAGCACAACGCATAAGTCGTCTTCGATTTGAAGTTGACGCCACCAAAACAAGCGTGTATCGTCAATATGTACACCTCCGTTATTACCGCTTGACGCGGTCGATATTGGTCGGCCCTCCTTGCACTGATGAATGCAGCCCCAGCCCCGCGTTATTATATATAGCACAATTTAAATGCCCCGTGGACCACCAAGTGATTAAAAGAAGAGAAACGAAACGCTTTATTAACTCGAGTATACAACAGATAATAGAACTTAATAGTTGTCGGACACGATTCATAATAGGAAGAGAAAATGAGTGGACTAGCTACGACGACGCTTGGTGCAGAGAACATCAACAATTCACTCCCTCCTCGTCTTGTAGCACTGGATCTGCAGCTTGGCTTCTCTAATACTGTACGTGATACAACTTGAGATTACATGTATGTTAACCTATTCGCAATACTTGTAAATTTGCAAAAAGGTTCGATAGTCAATTTGTTGCATTTCGAAATTTAGTTTCCTTATTTGAAGGAGCAAATAACTTCATTATTCATTTAATATGTATGTAATAATTTTTTTTTAAAGTCACCGTAGCGCCTAGTGCACCACAGGACTACTGCACCCTCGTGTCTCTATGGAGATATGTGA
>JAUJYS010005641.1:0-10909 GCA_033995665.1 Melogona broelemanni
CCAGAGCTTAGGGGTGGATCCTGCAGTCTGGCTATTCCAGCTGCCATCCCTCTTCCCTTCCCTGCCCCTCACATATCCCCAAAGAGACACGAGGGTGCAGTAATCCTGTAGTGCACTAGGCGCTACAGTGAATTAAAAAAAAAAAAAAATAGTAGTTAATTCTTCGTTTATTTTTTTAGGTTTAGCCAACCTATCGTCGTTTATCCTCGGTGCGCACCGAGCAGACTCTATCGTTGTGTCGATAGTGTCTTTAAACTTTCTACATTCCTACCTATATCAAATGCCTAGACTAGGCCAGGTATCAGGTACCCCCCTTCCCCCTGGGGAATATTAAAAAATAGGGCATTTTTGTCCCCATAAGTTCTTAACTGGTCATTTGACCCTCGCTATAGGCCCTTGGGGGCTGCTTGCGGGTGCCATTTGAAATTGTAATTGACCTTGGTTACTGCATATTAGATGATGGAAGAGAGGATTGGGAAAAGAATATCACACAATACCGAGCTTGCATAATTCATATTCCTGTTCACCGATAATAGCCCCAATTACAATTTATGTCGGCGAACATGTAGAGGAAGGGGGTGGGTGGGAGGAACAACAATTATGTGTGTCCGCAGTTTTCTCAAGTGCGTGCGGATAATCTATTTCGGCGTCGTTTCGGCTATCGGGACACGGTTGCCATGACAACATCAAGTGCAAATGATAAGACTGGAAATCGTGACTGTCGATTTAGAACATTGTAACAGTAGTACCGTACGACGCACCATGTGTATCCAACGAACTGTAAGGCCCTAGAAGCACATACTTAATATAGGATAATTTTCTATAAGAGAGATAAAAAGGTATGGCGGTTTTTAACCGTTTTTGGTGAAATTTTGCACCGAGGTTAGTATCACCGAAAAGGGCAGTTAGTCAATGTGGTCGATAGGTGCACAAGAGCATCAAACTAACGAGCAACTCATGCAACTTATTTATTTCGGCGAGCCTTACCAGTAGACAGCTTTTACATTTTTGAAACTAAAGTGCGGAAGCACGCAGAGGTGAATGTCGAATAAATACCAAATTTTAAAAATAACGACTCAAAAACTTAAAAAACAAAAACAAAAACTTAAAAACTTTAAAATAAAAACTTTGCATTTAAAATAAATGAAAGATTATTTGATGTTTACATTTTTGTCTAGTGCAGTGTTTAGTCTCGTCCAACTACAATGCGCGGGTTCGTTTCCCAACGGAGACGTCCGATTTTTTTTTAGGATGAGAGAAATCAATACCTAATAACCGCAAAAAAAAAGAAACACAAGCAAATAAAGTATAACAGCAAGTAACAAATAACTTTTTGTTATTTATTCGACATTCATCTCTGCGTGCACACTAAAGTGTGGGGACACACTTTAGTTTCTCTTACCAGCAGTTTAAAAATATTTTAAAAAAATTGACACAAGAGCGTGCGAAACGACGCCATATTTTTTCAGCCTGGCCTCAATGTGACAAAACCTCATGTACTCTAGCCCTTCCGCCCTCTATGATTAGTACCTAACTGCGTGACTAGCTCAATATTCGCCTTATGATACAAGATGTTGATTGGTTGTCTAGGTCATCCGTCAATCATCCTGACCACTGTTGTGCATTTTTGTCTCAGGCTCTGTGGTTATAGCAACAATTGAAGATCCATAAAACCGATTCAGTTTTTCGTGTGCCCGCGTTTACAAAAGCTGGTTACTGACACATTAAAAATAAATTCTGAGTTCAAACAAGAGGAACACAGTGCACACAGTGCGCCAACAACTAAAACTTGGAAAGTAAATAAGCTGCTGTAGAACAGAGGAACTGTAGTTAATATCGTCATGTTTTCCTGCCTGTCACGAAAGACAAAACCAGAGGAGGTAAGTTGGGAGTGTTATTCTCATTCTGTGTCGTTTTGTTAACCTCCCCCCCTCGTAGGAATTCGTTTCATTCAAGCTGCTAAAGGAACGCTTTTGTTATCTGCCAGATATTCGACAGTGATGGTGAGTTTTTAATGAGACTGTTGTTGGCAGATAGAAATTATTTTGGCTCTTTTATATTTCTTTTATCATGGTCCCATCTTTCTCGCATTTTAATTTAAACAAGCTAAGAGGCGGTAAAGTACGAGTATTGAGAATTGAAAAAATTAATTCTTAAAAAGTTCTTACTTTTTTAAAAGATATTATTTTTTTTCTCCCCTTTCCCGGCCTCTATTTTTTTCTTTTTGCAAACTTCATATGTTTCTCGCATTTGTTTCTAACTATGGTTAATTGCTTTACGAGCTGAGTGGTAGTGTTTCCTACTTTTATTTAATGCTTTTGGAATGGTATATTTACCGTTGGAAGTTACCTAATCGGTTCCTTGTTGCACTAGACTTTTGAACACAACGTAAATGATAAGGGGATTTGGTTTACCAATTCCTTGGATCAATTACGTGTATTTATAGTTAGTCAAAAATAGTGCATCGTTTACGATCTGATAATTGTTGCAAATGATGATTGGAACTTGCCATTGTGGGCGTTTCTCCTACCTTCGTAAATAATTTATTTGTGGGTGCGGATAAATAGTTAAGTATCGCTCGTTAAATGGTGGAATCGTCCGGACAGAGCACATTCGAACGTGTTTTGACGTCGGCTTTGTCCACGGGGGGCGCGACTAGTTCACGCCAGTACAACTATTGATTTCCGTTTTTGCAGGCCTCCGGGGGCAAGGATTGGAAGAAGGCGAATTCGATCTACGAGTTCAGCGCCTTGGACATTGACGGGGTGGAACAGTCGTTGGAGCAGTATAGGTATTGAGCTGTTTTCGGTTAGATGTTTACCAGGGCTCATTGTAATTGGCCGTTGTTTTTGGTCAAATACATGATCCAGGCACCATAGAGATAATCGACCGGTTTTTTTCTGGATATGTATTCTGCCCAATGAAAGAGACGTGAATTGACAAAGTTCCATGGTGCGTTTCAAAAAACAGAAAAATAAATATTAAATAAATAAATGAAAATTGATTTGTCCCTTGTTGATACAGACTACTTTTGTAATAAAATAAAGACGCCCGTCAAATTCGTTAAATTCAGGACACGATTATTTTTATCAATATTGAAAATTACACACTGACATTGTCATAATTAAATTTCTTGCGGTCCTAATAAGTTTTTAATTTATGCCTGTGTTTTGTTTTATCGCTAAATTCATTTTCAGGGGCCACGTTTGCGTCATCGTGAACGTTGCCTCCAAGTGAGGCAAGACCCCTGTCAACTATACCCAGTTGCAGGCTCTCTACGAACAGTACGGAGAGTCAGAGGGGTTGAAAATCCTTGCCTTCCCATGCAATCAGTTTGGGGGACAGGTACGTTGAAAAATTAAGAGAATGAAACGCACCCACATTCAATCGGATGGTCGCCACTGTGTTGTGCGGGGAAAATAAATGATTTTCGTATCGGGGGACTTGCTCCTCTTTAGGAACCGGGTACGGCGGAAGATATTAAGGAGTTCATAAAGAAGTACAACGTCAGCTTCGACATGTTTGCAAAGATCAACGTGAACGGAGACGACGCTCACCCCTTGTGGAAGTATCTCAAGAGCAAGAAGGGAGGCACTCTGGGAGCGTAAGTTGCTTATTTTAAACTGACTTTTAGGCCAATTTTAGAGGAATTGACTTTTAGGAACGATAAATTCGCTGTAGTTGTGCCCAGAACGAGAAGTATTTTTTTACTTGCATTAAAAATTCCTAATTAATAATGCTATCTAACTGTTTTTTTCCTCTCCTAACAAATAGATTCATAAAGTGGAATTTCACCAAATTTGTGATAGACAAAGCCGGACAGCCAGTGAAACGTTTTGCGCCCACTGAGGATCCAATTGTAAGTCACCGATATTTTTTTAACTTATTTTCTGGGGAAAATTCCAATATTCAGCAGTCCCTTGCGCATATCAGACCCCAAATTTCCATTTTCACACCATGGGTCATTTTCACGATTTTAGCTCCATCGAAATGCCATTTTGTTTCGTTAAAACACCCATGGGTTTAAGATATTTGTGCGTTCTTCGTAATCCAGTCGGTATTGCAACCGACTGTGGTCCGACGATCACGGGTTCGATTCCCGGCTAGGAAACTCCTTTATTCGATCCCAGAGTACTGGGGAAAATATGCCCTTCCAAAAATGCTCTAACTATTATGCTGATACAGAATATCTTGTAGTGATAATATTCACTAGTGATGACAACCATTTATTGTCAAAAACAAAAGGAAAATATTCCAACATGCTGATTTTAAATCGCCTCAAAGTTAGGCCAAATTTGTTCAATGAGCAAAACGTGGATAGCTCCATCGTGTAAAATGTAAATAGAGTCCTCAAAAAATTCGCGTCACCATAATTCGAATTTTTGTTGATTATTTTCAGACGATGGAGAAAGATTTGAAAGCTCTGTTCTAAGTGGATCCCAAAAGCTCGCCTAACCTGCCGTGCTTTTTCTGCTGATCGCTTCAGCAATGGTATCGTGTATGGAAATCTGGTCTTTCAAATTGAAGCTCGTATGACGACGCTCTCTAAAACCGAGTTCGCTAGGAAGAGACGTGTCCGATGAAATTTTGCGCCCAAATTTGAAAAACATTTCCATATTGAAACCATTGCTTTGCGAGGGCAGACCCATCAATTTTTTTAACTACAGGAGAGTCTACAGTGAGACTTTAAAAAATGTTACAAAATCGACAGAATCTTTTCACTTTTCTTCGGAGAATGAGGATCCGTTTTTTTTAGCACTAACACACTGCATTTATTTTCCCAAATCTCATTCGTTAGTCACAAAAATCTTGTTGATTTTGTAGAATTTTTTTGTACATCTCACCGTAGCCCCTAGCTCTTATGTTCACACATGTAATTTGTAATCCAAATGGTACACGTGTACACGTAGCAATATTTTCCCAAGTAGACCAAAGAATGTACAATTCTCGCAATACTCGTAATTAATAAAATTTTGTATTGTTAAATCTCAAGTCTATTGATTGTGGAGAATATGCAAAACCGATCCTTCATAATCCTTCATTAGCATTGCTAATTACTCAGTTGTATTAAACAGTGTAACCTACGCTACTAATTATAGAAATAATAATATCGCATACAATTCACTTCACAAACAAGATTAGGGATATAAAAGAAAATAAGGCTTGCTTTATTCATAGTTCAACAATTAAGTGGTGTTTCAACTGCAACTACGTCTACCTTACTAGTCTCACACGAATCAACATTTAGTAACCAAAATCTTTGCTCTGGTAATAACGTAAAATCAACCACTCCTCTCGATTTACACAAACTTTGGGAATCTTGTGTAAACAGACAAGAACGTTATTTGCGTCATTTCTCATGCGCCAGTCTTCGGATAGGATCAACATTCCGTAAAGCAATAGGAATAGCTAGTGAGATGTTTATTTTTTTAAACGTGCAAAGAGTCTACAGCGCCACCTATTATTTTACGGGTCGTCAAAAGTTAAATTTTGACTGTCATGACTTATCAAATTTGATCCTACAGTGTGTTATATTTCGCTACTAATCCAGTAATCGGAAAAATATGTTGTTTAGCCGTGAGACAAGTTGGTGATGGTGGTGGTTTACAACACTACGAACTTATCTGTGCTAATTTGTGGGATAGTTTTAGTAACGGATGGCGCGTTCGGCTATCCTTTCGCTTCGTCCATCCATTTCTGGAAGCAGGCCAGACCCTCGTTTTGAATTTCCTGACGGGCGTCAATGCGCAGCAAGCGTCCGTCGTTCGTTATGATTATCAGTAATGGGATTCCAGTAATGCCAAATTTTATAGACATGTCCCTGCAAAATAGTTAAAGAGAACTTTTAAGGGGCTATTGCGGGGAATATCTAACTAGTGGAGTTTAATGAAAGGATATCTGCCAAGAAAAAGTATTTCATCCCTTACGTGCGCACTTAAAATTTTGTTCACCACAATATTCTCTTAACTATATTAACTTTTATCTTCCTGACTTTCACGGCCAAAATTAATTTCCCATTTTTTTCCCCTGACCAAAATTGCTCCCCCCGCCCCCCTGGCCAAAATTAATTTACCTTACTTTTTTCTGGCCAAAATATTTTTCGATTTTTCTTATTCATTTTTTTTTACTCTTATCGCCCTATTCGGGGGAGCCTGAATATTTTCATCAGCCATTTGAATCGTCCTTCAACGCAAAATATACTCTGCAGCATCCGATTTCAAATCACGAAATTAGGTTTAACAACAAAACCAAATTCGTGGCCTCCATTAGTTTTTACAGAACGAGACAGGAAATTCGTCCACCACAAACAAATTAGAAACAACAACGGTTTTTTTTGGGGCGGACTCACCGCTTCAAATCCTCCTCGCACGATCCCAGCCAATCGCCGTGCGCCTCCTGCATGTACTCCAGCATGTCGTCCAGACTCCAATCCGACGACACGAACACCACCTCGAACGGTTCCTCGTCCTGGATGAGGTCGCGGTAAAAGTTCTTGAGCAGCGGCGTGAACATGCGGCACGGCGGGCACCAATGCGCCGAGAAGTAGAGTCCGATGATCTCCTTGCCCTGCAGGGCCTCGTCGGCCGAGATCTCGTCGCCGGACGACCGGTACAACGTCTTGCCGGCTAGAAGATCCATATCAGAGTGTGTGTGCGCTGCAAAAATGAACGAGAGCGGATTAAAATGACGATCACTAGTTGGGGTTTGAAATTCGGGTATTTTTGGCTTGGAATTCGGAATTGGGGCAATGTCATTTTATTTTGGTCTAACGTATGCGTGTGTTAAAATTTATTCGCACGGGCGTGGTTAAGCCCCCAAACAAAATGATAACATGAATTAAAAATGGCCTTCGCCAACTCAACAAGACTATACCATAATATAATTTTTAAAACAATTTACCCAATCACATTTCAGATGAACAATTTTATTTTATAAATTATTAATTCGTGAATTCAGACGCGCAATGCCGAGATAAAAAAGATTCTCGAATCTATCAATAAATTGTCTTAAATTACCTTTCAAGGAGTTTTCAGAGCTGGTTTTCACGGACTTCTCGGCTTCCAACAAAACAATAGATTTTTTTTAAACCATCGCGCGTCCTATATACACAAGAGTCCGGAAAAGGAACAGGTGGTGATGGTTGTCATGGCAACCAAGGTGTTGCACGGGCTAGAGATGGGTCTTGTAGGTTGATTTTATGGCCTATCATTAAAAAGGAACTGGAATTGTCACGAACCTAGTCGATCACCAAACGCGCGTGTAATCGACGACTGATCGCCACCAAACATGCTCCGCGATCAATAAATAATAAATTAAGGCCGTGAGACGATGAATTGTAGGAAACTGACCAGAAACAGTTGTTGGGCTGGAAAAACATCTTTTTACATATGGAACGAAGACATGCAAATTGTGAATATCTCAATAGATCGACCCAATTTAGGCGGTTTGGTAATTTTTTTCACCAAAGAGTGTAAAAGGTGTAGAGTGGAGGAGTTCTATTCATTGCCATTGAGAGTTAACGTTTTCATAAGCAGGAAACTTACTGTTTTTTGTAAACAAAATATTCCTGATCAATACCGGAATTTTCCCTGACTACCTGACAAAATTCAAACTTTTCCTTGACTTTCTCTGGCCAGAATTAAATTTTCCCACGACTTTTTTTAGAACAAATTAGTGGTTAAATATTTTACCTAACCAAAAAGTGTGGGTCAGTGTATTTTCTTAAAATATTAAAATTAACACATGCACAGAAAAAAGGATGCCAGGCGCGAGAATTTTTTAAGCAAATGGAAAAAAAAACAAGAACACGCGCAGCGCAAATTAAAAACAAAAAAAAAAGTTGTGAGCACGCGCAGCGCGGTTTTCTTTTTACATGTGCCCATAAACTTTAAGTGTAAAAAGAAATTCACAAAAATATTTCAATTCTGCTCTTCATTTTCCCACGATCAAAATTTGTGTACCAGAAGAAGAAAAAAATGCGACATCAAAATAGTTATCAACACTCCTTGTTTCGCCATAGATAATATGTACACATACCAATTTTGTCTTAGAAAATAAGTTGATTACAAACAATAATTTACTTCTACGAGTATGATGGATAAAATCGCGCCAAAAAATGCCAAATTTTCCAGCACGTTTCTTTAAAGTAAATGTTGGTGGCGGTTACACACTCAGCAATACGGTGTCACGAAATAAAAAAAAAAATCCTGTCAAATCTTAAAAATCAACGACAGAATAAGATTGGACACTCACAATCATACACACAATTTCACTTTCACTGGTTATCACAATTGGGCTTACGTGTGTCCCGTCAATGACGCGAGAACATTTATATTGTGTTGACAAGGCGAGAGAAAAACGAAATAATAAATTAATTTTTTTTAAGTGACTCGGGTTCCCGGAATTGTTTTTAATAATTTTTATCGGTCAACATGATTTTTTTTTTGTTTTTCTAATCTAATAAATATTAACTGTGATAATTTGGTTAGAATAATTTTATCCTTCGTTCGACTACTTCTTTTTTTGTACCCTATGTAGGCAAAAAATTATGAAAACAGACCACCAATTAAAAATTTAAAGTGCCATATGGCCGAAACTATAGCTGATGTCTGCACGATTATATATGTACTGTTATTTCATTGATATACGCGCCAAACGCCACCAGGGGACCAACGTGTCCGAAAAAAACCAATAGGATCTTAGGCAATCGTAACCGTATAAAAACGACATTCCACAGTTCTACAAGAACGTAATGGCAGCCACTGAACGGTATCTCAACGATTTCATTGTCATACACGGAAAAGTCGCCCTCTGGTGGCGATTTATCGTGTAGCCAATAAAATCGCGAGACAAGTTTCGAAAATGGGCTTCACTGACGGGAATCCATTTTGCCGTATAGTACAAGATTTATTCTCAAATTTCGAGCAGTTGATAGTTGCCCGCGAATTGTTTAACGCGGCGCGGCAGTGGTTTCAGGGATGAGACGGGGTCACGTCACGCATCTCAAACGTCAACTATGAAAAGCGTCAAATACGAAAAACGGGACATTTCAGCGACTATGATAAAAAACGCCAAGGATGGAAAATGTCAAGCACAGAAAAACAATTGCCTCAGAAAAATTTTGTGTTGCTTGCGTTTGGCATTTTCGTAACTGTCGTTTTTCATTTTTTTTTTGGTAATGAATGATTTTGTTTCGATGAATGAGTCTGCACCCATATAAACGCTTGATCAATTGCAGAGGGGCATATTTTCACCAGTACCCCCAGGAATCGAATAAACGAGAGCCGGGAATCGAACCCGGGGAAGCCGAACAGGCGGGTTGCTTTGCCCACTGGGCCACGACGACCGCACCATTCGTAACAGCCGTTTTTACAAAGTGACGCTTTTCATAGTTGACCATTTAAAAAATACGACAGCGACCAGTATGACGACGACGCTGGGAAACTCGAAAAGCGGTTCCCAGCTCGAAAAAACATCACCAGGATGTTTCTCTGAACCAGTGGAGAAGAAGGTGCGCACAAATTTAGTTCAAAATGAAGGGCGCCAGGTGGTCACAGCGCAGCCTTTAGCGCAACGGGCCCCAAGTTCAATCCGGATCGTTCGTTCCTTAATTTAAGGTGTGTGGGAGATCATCTGCCGGTGTTGTTATTGTTGTTGTTCTGAGCGCGGTTGGCCAGAAAGCGACGGTAGATGATGCTAAGGTAGATGGCCAAGAGCAGCACCACGAAGACGTCGTCCAGCAGACCCAGGATGCCGAAGATGGCCTCGGGGATGATGTCCAACGGCGAGATGAGATAGACGCAGGCGGCGAAGAAGCAGAGGATGATGCGGATGCGGAACATGTACATGAGGCCGCCCACCGAGAAGAACTCGTTCCAGAGGTGCCGCAGCAGGGTGGGCAGGTCGCGGACATAGTCCATCAGCTACGAGGGTGGAAAAACGAACACAGATTTTAGAAAAGGATCTAATTTTTTTAATCAAGTTAGCTATACCAACCTCTGAATCCTAGCACAGGTGAGTATGAACCCTGATCAATACCGACACAACACAGCCCAGCACAACTCTAACCAGAAAGCTCGGGCTCATGGGAACTTACCGGCCTGGGTTCTCCAGAAAATCTTCGATTGTAGTCATTACACTCGCGTACGGTGGCCTGCCGCTCTTGGACATCGTCGAGTTCAGCCGAATTGTGTTCGCCTTCCGTGAAGCTCTGCAACAGCAGGGTCACCTAGTGGATAGACAAGAAAAACTCCATGAGCACAACAATCGCATTAAAAATATTCAGATATTAACAATATTTGTTTAATTCTGAACGAACCTGTTGCCGGCAGACTGGACAGCGGATGGCGCCTAACCACGTTCCGTGCCTCCAATACATTATCACGCATTGACCTTAAAAGATAAGACAAGGTGAAATTTAGTGGAAACGCGAATAAGCTTCCACAAATCGAAATAAATCCAGCCACAAGCAAACTACCACGGGGAAAACATATTTGAAAAAATCCCTGGTCGTATTCCCGGATTGCTTCTTTTTTTGGGAGACTTTACACGGTTTTCGATGAAGTTTATTTATGGAGAAACGTAAATTAAGAAAAAAATATGGAATAAAAAAATAAAGCTCTAAATTGCATGCAATTCAAAATTATCTTATAATTATTTTAAATTGCATGCAATTTAGAGCTATATTTTTATTTACAGATTTTTTATTTTTTATTGTCAGAAGAAAAAATTTGAAGAACTTGACATTTTTAACAGATTTTCGTTAGAACAGTCGTTAACAAATTACATAGCAGAAGGAAATACATAAAAATATAGACGACTGCAGGCATGTTCCTCAACAGTCGAAAATATCAATATATACTTGTTCAATTATATAATCGCACAACCAACCACAAGCATGGGCCTTAAC
>JAUJYS010005642.1:0-10909 GCA_033995665.1 Melogona broelemanni
ACGTGGCCTAAACTGAACTTATCCAAAACACGTGCAGTGCAACACAAATTACATGTCAACATATTTCTTTGGCAATTTTTTTTTTTTTTTTTTTTTATTTACATCAACATGTGACAAGACGAAGAGGAATGGTTACATGGTTTGGCAAATACGGATTTACATATTATTGTCACATGCAATTTCAGTGTGCCCTCATGTGGCTTGGGCCATATACGGGGGCACACGAGTTTAATTACCGAAAATTTTCTGGCATGAAGGGACTACACGAGTATTCCGTGTTAATATTATGCAAAACGGAAAAATAAATAGATATCACACAATTTTGCGTCATCAAGTGATTTCACAGAAAATATAAAATAGTTACTGGAAGCTAAGGCCAGAAAAAACGAAAAACTAAGGAACTGTCTGAGTATTGTGTACATGTCCACGCAACTGATCAATTATAATAACAGTAATAGTAAGTGACATCAATATCAACATATATACAAATAGTATCGGTGACAAATTTACAAGCCAACAAATAAAGCAAAGCAAAGTGAAGTGATTGAGTAATGGCAAATGAATCTTGACATCATTTGTAAATGTCACCTCGAAGATGTAAATAGGGTTGAAGTAAGGAAACGCCAACGGGAAAAAAAAAGACAAATGGACAGTCGCAAATGCATCCCGCTACATGTTATCTACTCCCATGCAGGATCACAGATTCTTCGGGTTCAATGACAAGTCTAGGACCAAAAACTGTATAGATAATCAGCAACTAAAACAGTGTCGTCAGTACATTAATATTAACCGCACTAACAATTTATGAGTATTTAATCCTATTATCACGAACATATTTAATTACCAATCTTTTATGTATCAAATACGAAGGAGATGTGATAGGCAGATTACTGGTATTTAAAAGTCTAGCCAGGTTATAGGTAAGTTCTCTTTCAGTAATTTTAAGACGGGCAGGTGGCAGTATGTATCTGAGATTTTTGGTCAATCTGGGGATAGTAGCAACTGGAGCCAATTTAACGAGCGACTTATTTTTATAAACAAATTCGAGAGCTCGCTGGCAATAAATTTGCCTAACTGTAAGCAAATTATAGCTCCGAAATAATTTCTCTGTTCTCATTTGTTTGTGCAATTCCTTTGATATATAATGGACCGATCGAATAATGGAGTTATATAATTTCTGAATCCCATCAATCGACTGTTTGGTGTCAGATCCCCAAAAAATAATATATGTGTTAACATAAGACATGAAAAATGCATTAAATAGCTGTATTCTCAACGACAGAGGAAGCGAATCCCTGACTCTGTACATCTGTGTTATCGCCGCATATAGACGTGTTTTTAGAACATTATAATATTTAGACCATGCAAGATCAGAGCAGATGCACAGACCCAGGTACTTCACCTCCTCCACCTGGTGCAAGGGTACAGAGTTCAGAACCAACGGTGTCCCGAAAAATATTCTATTATCTCTGTCGAAAACCATAAGTACCGTCTTCTTTGCGTTAATAGTCAACCCGTTCAAATCGAACCAGTTACTCAATAATTCAATATCACTTTGCATTGACAGATTGAGCATATCCATTTTCGGATTTTTATCAAAATAAATAGTATCGTCCGCGTAAACTCTAATTTGGCCCTGCAACGGGACCCTAAAAATAGAATCAATATAAATTATAAACAATAAGGGACCCAGGACAGAGCCCTGCGGAACCCCACACTTGGACAAGAATTTGTCGCTTTTATGCACATCTATTTTAACTCTATACTGACGATTTTCAAGATAGCTCCTAAATAAAAGCAAGGTATGAGCACTCACCCCAAGGGCATGCAGTTTCAATAACAATAGGGTATGATCACAAGAATCGAACGCCTTTGAGACGTCAAGAAAGATAGCTGATGGAATTTGTTTCTCGTCCAGCGAAAAATTTATAAAATGCAGAAGGTCTTGCAAAGGATTTTGAATTGATTTCCCGGGAAGGAAGCCAAACTGGTGATCGTGAATCAATTTATACATTAAACAATATTCCAACAGCTCATTCTTTAAGTGCGTCTCAAATATTTTATGAATAGCGTTAAGAACGCTTATCGGTCTATAATTACTAAGATTATTATGGTCACCAGATTTATAGATTGGAACAACGTGGGAGTGCTTAAGAACATCAGGTATTCTACATTTTTTTATCATTAAATTAAAGATGTGAATTAATGGAGCCCTTACCGAACAGTAGTTTGATACCAAGTCTCTAATACCTATTCCGTCCGGGCCAGGGCCCTTATTTTTATTTAAGTTGTTAAAAATATCCCTTAATTTCTTTTCGTCAAAATTAGTTAAGCAAAATTTCTCACTTGGTGGTACAGAGATTTCGTAAGGGCTCAGATCCGGATTGTTTAGTAATTCGTTAATGCGTGTAGTTTTAACCAAATCCAGGCCAATCGTTGAAAAATAAGAGCCCATATTATTAGCTACAAGTACAGGGTCAATAGCCACCAAGTCAGGCAAAACTTTTTTCCCCGCGTCTTTTGAGGTTTTTCCCGTAGAAATTTCAGCAATTAGACGCCATTGCTCTTTAGGTTTTTGCTGGTTGTTATTTATTAAATTCCGGTAATAAGTATTCCGAGCACGTCTAATTTCTTTGCTTACAAATCTACGGGTTTTAAAGAAATATTCTAGGAGCCTATTGTTATTAGGATGGTGACGTGTAAGTCTAAATAATTTGTTCTTTTTATAAATCAGGTGACGAAGTTCTGGGGTTACCCAGTTTTTGTTTCTAATGGTCCTCGATTTAACACTACATGTGCTGGCGTGCACATGTCTCGACCAAGTATCATAAAATTCAAAAAGAGCATTTTCCGGAGTATCACACAATGCAACATTTTCCCACAGTTCGTCCTTAAGCAGCAGCCCAAGTTTGTGACGATTACAAATCTTCAGGTTACCATCTTTACCGTTCGGGATAGAGTTATCAGGGACAGAGTCAGTCGTACAAACAGGAAGTTTACAGGTCAACATAACAGGAAAATGGTCAGATAAATTCAACACCAGCACAACACATTTAAAAGGATCCAATGTATAGTTTGACCAAATATGGTCCAGGTTTGTTTTAGCAGTTGTGCAAACCCGGGTGGGTTCGTCATTTAAATTCCTGAGCCCATGCTCCGCTGATAGCTCGAGAAAATCCAAGGATCCAGTAGTTCGACCTGGGTTAGGAGCAATATCGATATTAAAGTCACCCATCACAAGTGCGTTAACCCTCAGTTCCGATGCCAAAAAGTCACTGTATTCATCCAGAAATGCAGATATCGGTGAGGAGGGGGGCCTGTACACAATTAAAATGAAGAGTCTAGCTCCATTCTTAAAAAGAACCGAGCCATATAAATATTCAAAAGTTGAAGGGATCCATGTTAGTACACCCTCACTAAAAGCCAAAATATTCTCATCATTTAGGTATACAGAAATCCCCCCCCCACGACCTGATCCACGAGTTGAGTGGTGGCTGGAAAAACCTGCTATGTTAAACTGATTAACCGTTGAAAGATTATTCCATGTTTCTGTTAAAGCTATAATGTCAATTCCGGGTAGAGAGGGGTTTAGCACAGTGTAGAGTTCGTCAAAATTATGATTGCAGCTACGAATGTTTAAAAGAAATATCCCAGCAGATTCCCGCCGATGTGGTGACACCCTGTAGAAATGGCTTATTTCAGTCAACGCCATTTCCTAACCCTCCTGTCGAGACACGCACTAGTTTTCATCCACCGAGCGGTTCACTGCAGGGATACCCTCTGTTGAACCCAGTGAGTCCCGATGTCCTGAGTTTAATCTTCGTTCCTCCTGCTTGTAGAGGCCCTCTACGTCCTCCAGCGACTCGAGTTCAATTCGCTGGTCACCCAGGGCCCTGCGCACGTAGACCGAGCCATTCTCGACAAATGCATGTACGAAACGGAATTTGGATTTGATCTGTCGGGCACGGTAGAAAATATTACGCGTGGACGCCGTCAGGTTCTCGTTGACGTAGATGTGATGGTCCTCCAAGTCCGCCGAAATCTGTTTGGCTGTCACATTCTTAAGGCTGGATTTGGCCCGAAGTATTTTCCAGCGGAGGTCTCCACTGTAAAATCGGATAATTATGTTGGGGACTCTGTTCTCCGGCGCCCGAAGTCGATGGATGGCGTCAAATGCGTCCTTCCCCGTGTCGATGCCCATCCGTTCAAACACTCTGGTGACTATGTCGGTAAGATCTTCGTCTGGAGTTTTAGATATTCCAGAAATCTCAATGTTCTTGTTTCTGGAATGTTGTTCCGCACGATTAAGCTGAATTTTCATTCCATACAGCTCGTCCTGAAGTCGACTGATATCAGACTGGAGATCTTTTTCCCTTTTCTCGGAGTGGTGTGTGTTTTTCTCGACCACCGACACCCTACCAGCCAGGTTCAACGTGTCTGATTTTAGTTCACGAAAGTTGTTTTGAAAGGATGACATACGCTCAGCAATATCTATAATCCTGGTGTTGAAATCATCCAGTCGATTGCCAGAAATCTGAGATTCGGATGCTATAAGAGCGTGGATCTCTGCGAATTTCGTCGCAGACTCCTCACGAAATGCCGCTGATTCCTCTCGAAAAGCCTGCTGGCCTTCCAGAATCTGTTTTAACAATGCATCAGTGGAATTCAAAGCCATAGTCTGATCGGATGTTTGCAAAACTTCTGACTCGTTTTGGCCACGATCCAGGGGGTTGTTGGCAGAATTGTAGGAGTCGGAAGAGGGCTCGTCTGGTGGGTTCGACACGGTTTCGACGTTAGCAGACTCAGTAACAGAATCCCCAGCTGACAGGGATAGAGAGACGATTGTTTCGTTCAAACATGAGAACAATCTATGAGCTCTTGGAATGAATAAGTCCGACTGATCGGAGGACGAGTTGGGATCAAATTCCGTTGAGGACAAAACCGCAGTATCACTCTCCGTACATGCAGGCTCGACCACCACCGTGTGAAGAAGATCCAGAGATGGACAGGATACTGTTCGAGAGTAATCCGGGCACAGCACAGGTCGGAGTATTTCCTCTCGCCCAGAACGGGATGAGCGAAGATTAACACCGGTCAGTTTCTCCACACCCAAATCGGATGAGCCCAAGTTACTACTCGTTGGGCCACGCGCACCAAGCACCGGATCAACAGAACGGCGGTAGAGTGATCCGTTTCGTAACCTCGAACCCCGCACAGTATTACTAGTTTTCAAAGTTTGCTTACGTGGAATTGAGGTACCGGAAAGGTCGTTAATGGGACTCGGTCCTTGTTGGACAGTTGGGTTGAAAACCCTAGAACCCAAGGTAGAGGTAGGCGAAACTTTCGCCGAGATGCACTTGTTACAGAGCCATGTCGTTGGTGAGAACAAAGGCCTGGCTGTGATCGGATTTCTCCCCAGGCATTTAGGATGGTATTGTCCACGACATCCCGAACAAGTATGACTACATTGCGTTTTACTGATGATCCTGCAGCATTGCGCGCACTTCATTTACCGAGAAGTAGTCACGTATTTAGTTCAAATATAGTCAATAAAATACTCAGGTAGAAGTTAGGCCTATCGGAATAGGTGAAAACTTGTATGACGCGAGAGTAGCTAAAGCAGACGACGGAGCTAACCGGAAGTACAACCGCTCCCAACGATGCCAGATCGCGATGTCTGGCAGGCAGTTTGATGTACAAAATGTTATGTTAGTTATGACCGTGACTTGTTTGTATAGTTTGTATGACAAGTTTGTAAAGGTCGAGCAATTGTCCTGTTTTTAACAACTTTTTGTTTGCTTCTTCATTGCAACTTCAACATAACTATCATTTTGTGTATAATTCTGCAATCTCATCCAACGTGACTCATTTGGTTTGGCAATTTTAATTCTAAATGTGCACGTACGTTTCAATTTTATTATATTTTTGTGTTCCTACGCGTACACGTATATATGTAGTGGACTAGGCACTACGGTGATTTAAAAAAAAAATGTATAAACAAAGGGCTGTTAATATTGAAACGTGAGGTTTGAGGTTCTCTTAAGAAACATATTTCGTAAATTGTCTAACACAGTTGCATCAGCATTTTTTAAAAGCATTTTCAAAACATAAGTTCACGAAATTGACGCAAACGCAATTAAAAAGGAGATCATTAAGATTTCTATTTATTTTAAAGGTTATCATATTTTATTGAAATGGAAACGATTAAAAATATATCAAACCACCATTATTTCGTATAACAGCACTTTGAAACGTTTCCATGTATAATTTTTTTTTAAATTATATTTTATTCGTGTTGTTGTTGTTAATTGTTGTTAATTACAAGTTGTTAATCTACAAGTTGATTGTAAGCTACAAGGGGACTGATTTGATTTCGGGTCTGTAGAGGACATAAATTCCTACTGTCGATACGCGATTGTAGACGAAATGTTTTGGGGCGGTCAACGTATGATATAATTGCAACAAAAAAAGAAAAGAAAAAAACAACGTTGAGATCGACAAAGGAATGTTTGACAGAATAAATGAATGGAAGCTATGCGAGGACATAACGAGCAATTTCACCAAGTGGTCGAGTGGAAAATCGATACACGAACGAGCAGTGGAGGGTCAAGCGCTTAAACTAGGTCCGAGGTCAAACTGCATCGCGGATGGCTCCAAAGATGGGACTGTATTAGCAATGACCGATCGATATTGAAAAAATAGCTATAAATATCGTATATATCGTTTCCCGGAATCATATAGATCTATGATAGGCCTAAAACATTTAAAATTTATATTAAGGCGGTTATATACGCTCAAAGTTGTCATTACACATTATGACTTACAAAAAATTCTGAACGCAAAATCAGGATTTCATTGACGTGCTAGCCTATCACAGCGTCATATTACGGTAATTATACGAGCAAAACTTTATCTCAATAAATCTTGTGCTATGTGCATTGTATTAAGAAATCAGTTGATAAAGATTCTCAAACTGACTTATGCGGCGCTGGTAAATAAAAACACTTTCTCTTATCGTATATTACGTTGCAGTCAAACGTTAAGAGTGATGCTCCATTTAGGTTTTTTTGCGCTTGTCTTTTTGGATGGGAAACGCCTCGCAAAACACGTAAAAGAAGACGACACAACGAAGTAAAAAAAAAATAAGAGTCTTTACTTTCCCCCAATTACGTGAGCTCCACAATAACGTGCGAAATACAACGCTATCGAAAATATATCTGTAGATAAAGAAACCGCCGAGAAAAAGAACGAATCTGCTAGAAATAGCGAAATAGGCGCGAAATAAAACCACCCTGGTCGATTCCAATAAGTGGTGTCGGTTGTGCCGCCGTACTTAGAAGCGAATGGCTAAATTGGTGTGTGTGTGTGTGTAGAGAAGCAATTACAGCGACAGAGGCGGAGCGAAAAGTCGCTACCTTGAAGCTCAGTTCTGCGCAAGAGTCGGAATTTAATTACGAGAAGACATTGGAAATGAACTGTTACGTAGCGTCATACTCACTGGGGATGGAAATGCTTTGAAATTGTAAATCCCGTACTACGCGATTTATTAGAGTGCGTTGAAGCACCAGTCATTTAAATGCGTTCCTACTACGTTTCTAAAGGCATTAACAAATTAAAAAATAAAAATGGAAAGGGTAGTTAACTTTGGTCAAAGACACTGCTGAACTAAAATACAGTTAACTGGATGTTCTGTGGTTTGTACAAGATTTTTTATATTCATTGACAACAGATACGGGGTAAAAATATATTTTTATAAAAGTCGTCTACTACTGTATGTCTTGTAGATTTTAAAATTCTTATTTGCAATGCAGAGTGTAAAATTAATAAGTTTCACAGAAATTTGGCGTATTTTACATGGCAGAATGTTCATTTCAGCTAAATATACAGTATGTACGCGCATGAAACCAAAAATAAAAATTGAGACCTACATGTGCATTATTAATATTTGATAACCCAAGACTAGTTGATATCGTCGTTACAGATGACAGTACACCGCAGACTAGTCTCTCGAATTTAAGTTGTCTTAGGTCTATTTTTAAGAACCTAAGGCGCGTAATTAACATATTTTTAAACATTGATATGACTTTATCATTTTGCGTTTAATTTCCGAATCTCGTTCATCGTTCACTCGTCTCGATTCGGCGAATATTAGTGACACGTATTTCTCAATTTTTATTTTGGTTTCAGACGCGTACATATTGTGGAAATTATCGCAAACGTATTATAATTTCGCCAGCTGCCCCTTCCCCTGTTATTAACATCGACGATGACAAGATGGCGGAGAAAATTATCCGTGGTTTACCAACGTTGCCAACTCCCCGTTCCTACCCCCATTACAGTCGCTCCAATTTTATCTCCGATACATCATTCTAGTTCTATTTTTTCTCATTTCTCAGCTGCCGTCCACTTTTACAAAGATCAGTAGACCTTGCTGGCATTTACGAACTTTCGGTGTGAACCTACGAGTCCTTTTCTTTATCGCTCATCCGACTAAAATAAAAAAAAAATAAAAAAAATGAAATAAACTACGTCTCGTTTCTGTTACATGAAAACTGGTTTAACTTTTTTAGAATGATTTAATCATCATGAACTGCATTATTAATAAACTTCACGTGAATGAAGGTAATTATCGATTGAGTTATATTCGGGCGCAAACCATGAAATAAAAACAATTCCAATAATGGATTCGATAAAAGAATTGACATGTAGAATAGTTCAATTTTGAAAAAACAAAATACTAAGCACATTTTAAGAAAACAAAAGTAATTACTTATCGATTCGTAAAATTAATTCACTCTTAATTACTACTCTTCGATTCGAAAAATTAATTTTGTACAATTTTATGAATTCAAATCGTGCATCAGTGCTCTTTTTTTCTTACAATCGATGATCGTTTTCAACAATAAGAAATTATGTGCCCCTTAAAACGCTTGAGTATTTGTGTAGGGGCACATGTTCACCAGCATCATGGGATCCGAATAAACGAGAGCCCAAGCCGGCCGGGAATGGCACCTTGGATCACCGCACAACAGGCGGTTGCTTTAGAGCAATCGAATTTAAGCCCATCCGGTATCTACGCTCCTACAAAGTACACTACTATACTGGCATCCCGCGACGATGAAACACTTAATGCCTCCAGCAACTCAATTCACGTTTCATTTCTCGTGAAGTGTGGAACAAACACAGGCGCGCATAGCGATTCCATTGCCTAAAACCCTTCATATGATAAACACTCCAACTTGATCGTAAAAATTCAATAAAATATATATTGCTCAAGGCAAACATTTAAAAGATGTTTTAGCGATGTTCCCAATAGAGATATGAAATTCGTCGACTCGAGTTGTACACGCATTTTACAACGGTACAACGCAGCCATATTTTGGGCTTTTTAAGGATGCAGTGGGAACGGGCTTCCAAAAAAATTGTAATTTCGTTTAAAACAAGAAATAGTTCAAGCTACCTCGCTCTTGTTTACAGAATGATTCTTCTGGGAGCCTTCAGGGTATATATTTTTTTCGTAGTTACTTTCTCAATACAATCGCGAAGATGGGCGGCAAAGATTGTTAATGTGAAGATATTATTGTTCGACGAATTGTTTTCTTCTATACGATTTCAATCGCTGCCAAAAAATACTTCAAATCGCTGACGACTAGCGACAGAGAACGTTATAATACAGTATAAAACCAATGCGCCGGCCATACACGACCATTTTCACGTTGAATTAAAATGTTGTTGGATATGTGGGGTGCGTTGAGGATTTTGATCCCAGTGCTTACTGTCAGGAACCGCGCTACGTATCGAAATATATTGGAAATTCAACGCTCCCCAATTTTAAAGTTCTTAAAATAGCCAAAGAAAAACAAGCCTTTTTCATTGTTCACATCATAGACATAGTCACACATGGAATCAATAAAAGATCGAATTCATTTTTTTTTTAAGTTCAGGGAAGGGTATGATGATAAGAGAAAAGGAGATGGGGTACGGGGTGCAAGATGAAAAAAACGGCCGGTTTGTGTTCCCATGGGTTCACAGTACTAAGACCAAAATCTCTAAACGGATTTAACATAAAATAAATACAAACAACCGACAATAAGGGGTAGGGGATTTAATGTCGTCTTTGGGCAAATTATGCAGATAATACGTGTAGATAGTAATGGTTAGGGCACCTTAACAGCCAAATTTCAGTTAAAATGTAACAGTGTTAATTAGATTGACAATGTCGACGTTAGTGGTACTTTAGCAGCTAAATTTCAATAAAAAAAAATTCAGTGATGACTAGGTTTCAGTACTTTAGAAATGAATGTCTTTCTCGACCAGAGAGAAACGGAAACGGAGAACGGAACGGAAGACATTCATTTTTAAAGTTTTAATTTTCAACGGCTCCTACAAAATTCCAATTTTGCTAGGTTTCAGTGTTGACTTGGTGATGATAAAAAATCATGGTAAGTATCAATCATCGGTCTGCCATAACTTCTCCAGAGCGTCACTAGAGGGCTGCAATTTAAAAATGTTTTTCACAGGATCATCATCATGTTCATTCATGCCCCGCCCGGATTTCTATGATTGTTTGCGTATAATTGTTACTATTAAATGGTAGCCTGGCGTGCAAGACAAATTTCTACTCACGCCATCCTTCGGAATAGAAGTAAGGTCATGGGATCCGGACTGCATGTACGATTTCAGGTACATTTAATTAAAGATCCTTCTATAAGCGTGACGCTTAGACTTGGAAAAATTTCCAGGTTTCTTCCTAGGGAAAGGAAGGAGGAGGGGGGCTTCGATTTGAATACGATGGTAAACATCCTATTCAAAATAAAAGAGGAAGCCGATCAATTCCCGGCGCAGGCTTTCGTTTATTCATTAGCCTGGGGTACTGGCGTCACCCCTGAGCTTCCATTAGGGAGTCCAG
>JAUJYS010005643.1:0-10909 GCA_033995665.1 Melogona broelemanni
CCCATGCCAAGTTTTAAGAAAATCGGTTAACCTTTCGCGAAGATATGCTAAGATGAATTTTGGGTGCCTTTTTTTTTGCCCACCCTGTAGAGTTCAGATTGTTGGAAGAATGGAGCCACCCAGCCAGCATATGAGTGCCTCGAATACAATTCTGCGACTGTTTTGGATGATGATCCAAAACAAAAAATGCCATTGTTTCATTTTTGTTTCATTTTCGTGAATAATTAGTGGATCATTTATTTCACTAAAATGATGACGCCTTACCAAACTCGGAAAAATATATTTTGGTCACCTTCAAGAATTTTTGCGTCGGGAAAACGTGTTCACCCTAGAAAGTACATGTATTTGTAAAGCATAATTTGTTCATACTAAATTTGTAATGACAACACAATAATTCAATAATTTAGAATTTCGAAATGAAAATATCAGCGTAACACAAAATTTCGTCCGAATTTTGGTATCTTAAAAGTACAACACAAAAACGTTGCACCATGTTGTGATATTGTTCATTACAAGTTAAGTGACATTATGCAATACGATTTGTGGTCGTTCTGAGCACACAGATGCACAGTGTACTTGGTGGCATAGACAGACCACACACACACACATACATGCAAAATGTTAGTATTGACAATTGGAATTCTACATGTAGACTAGACGAACGATGATAGAGCAGGAAAACAGTAGAATTAAATAATGTTTTGGTTAAACACTAAATAACAAGTACGGTAGGTACATAGATTGGAGAAGAAACCAACGTTTCGTCACAGAAATACAAGTATTAACCATTTTAACGTTTACACAAACGTCATGCAGAGAGCAAGGTAGAATCCGGTGGCAGCCAAGATATTAGACAGTTTTACATAAAGCCACAGACTGCTGACGATTAATTAAGCAACTTACTAACTGCGAAATATTTCGCAAAAAAAAAATACCCAATAAATATTATAGGGGGCTTTTGGTCTGCGAGACAGTAAATCGGTACAATCGATTTTCTTCTGCCCATCACAATGCCAAGGATGCGATACACCGACCAATAAATGAGGTTCGAAGCAATTTTAAAAGACCTAAATATCAGGCCAACAGTGATGAAATTACGTCTAATCCCGACGGCGAGTGTTGACGTTCGCCTATTTCGACCCTGCACTAACCATTAAGATTGACCATGTAATCAATGATAGCTTATTGATTTCTCTTTTCCACATCGAACAAGCGCCAAAGCCCAGTTGGCGCAAAACTTGATGACGTTATGGTCTTTTCCGTTTACTAGCGTCACCAATCCCGCGCGTCTCTGTTTACTTAGCTGATGGGCTTTTTTGATTTATTACGTCGAATTATCGATTACCCACAAGCCATCATAAATAGGAAATATAGGCTGAATGGAAATGGTGCTGAAGCACTTGCACCTCTTGAACGCGACTCGATGACGTCTTTATGAAGAAGTCAATGAATGATTTCTATTTAGTGGCGGCCATTTTTGTACCGTGTCGGCTCTTGATAAGTTTAAGCAACTTTCCTAAGACCATTAAGTTACGAGTGTAAAGAACAATGCTGTGTGAAAAAGTGTAAAACGATTGCATAACTTGTTTTGGATATTAACCACCCGATGGCGCATTTTAAACGAACGGTAGATCAGACATTTGGCGTGCCCAGAAGAATTTTTGCCCAAAGTAGTTGACGTCACTACTTCGACCACACCTTTACCGTTGTACGCACGACGATTACGGATATCCTCGAATAAACAGCTCGCCTGATAAATCTCTCAACGGCACGAAAATTATCGCGGCTGGAGACTCAACAACGCTACCCCGAGGGAAAAGCTATTAGCTGGCAATCATTATTCACTGGTGAAAGTCATGTTTTTTTTTCCAAACCGCAAATGACAGCATTACACGAATTTGGCTTGTTCACAAATTCACTACAATCAACTTGCAGAAATGTACCAAATTTTCTGATCCAATATCATGTAATGTAATGTAATTTAAAAAAAAAAATTGAGATTTCCTTTTTGTATTAATATAATTTTTATGACTCCATAATCAGGTTAAACCGTTTTGTTTCATAATATGACGATCTTGGTTCCCAGTGAACGTATTTTATTTTTAAAATCGCTGAAGTGGATAACACAACAGGCGATTCTATACCCCTCTAATCGACTCGAAAGAACAGAACTCACAAAACAGAGTACCATTTTGTGCCAAGATTAGAAATTGACACATTATGTAAGAACAATTCAGACGTAGTAGACAATTGGGAAAAGCATAAATTTAAATTTACAATTTTTTGCCTAGCTGCAAAAGGAATCTTAAAGATGGCTGCCAGATTTTTTTCTTGATACGTACGATTGTACGAGTGTTAAGCCAATTAACGATTACACTCGATTTGTCGCCCCATCCAGTCAGAATTCTAGGGCATTGTCAACAATGTCATCAAATCTAGACAACGGCAAATGCCTTTAGGACTTTGGACAAATGCTACCCGCTTGTAAGCCACTGGATAATTAGGAGGCCGTGAACCGTATCTCTTCGCTCGGAATCAACTACATTAGAACAAAAAATACCAACAATAAAACCCGGTGCGTGATTAAAACGCTCCCGAGTCAGTGGGCTAAAAGCTATTATGCTACGAGATAGTCAACAAGCAGGCGCTTCAATATAATGAGGCAATCTCAGAGAACGAGATCCTCTCTAACAAAAACTGTCCATTTCTGTTCAAGTTACAAGTATAAGGGCGATTGTGTCTTGAAGCTTTTAATAAGCTTGCCACCTTTTGTAAAAAACCGTTAGGCCAACCTGCACCGGAAATGTAAATTAAAATTATTCTTGTTTACACCTGTATGTATTACTTCCATATTATTACTCGACTTTTAAATTAATTTTTACTCGCTGTAGCCCCCGCAACCAGATGTTCGTAGCGTTGTTGCCATATACGGGCAGAACAGGTCATTATCGAGTGATGCACTAGTCAGTCAGAGTGTTGGCAAATTGGATAGCGCCGGTGTAACACACGCAGCCACTCGGGGAGCTTTACGCGGGAGTCCGTTACATTCGCATACAGGGTATCGCAAAAGTTTTGACCACAATAACTTGTTCACGAATGCAGTTTAAAAGCATTCCACATGAAAAAATTTTAAATGCAAGCAAAAACTTAAAAATTATAACGAACCTTAAAGTATTGTTTGTGTTAATGGCAACATGCTTCGAAGCGGACGGTCCCGGGTTCGATTCCCAGCGCTGGAGGCTGGCTATACCAGCCGTCATTCCCCTTCCCTTCCCCTCACGTATTGCCATAGCGACACGAGGGGTATAAATCCTGTAGTGATTAGCACTACAGTGATATTAAAATCAATAAAAAGGCATATTTAGTGTCTCGAACTTTTAAATACCCCTTTTATTATCGTTACGATAATAAAATTACGAAAATAAAATCGTTACAAATAATTCCTTTAGCCTATGCGTTACGCATAGGCTAAAGGAATTATTTGTTCGCTGAATTCATCCATTAATAAGATATAAATGTCAATTAAGTTTAATCTGTCAATTCGTAATAACAATGTTATACTTCTCGGAGCGTTTCGAATGTGTACTACAGTAACTCAAGACATAATAATTTTGAAAAGCAGCAGAAAAAAAAAAGTCAATGGCTTCAAAAAATGTTAAAATTGTAAAAATTGTTTAACAATTAGCAAACAATTATTTATTTTTAATTATTAAACTTTATTAAACAGTTATATTTAACAAATTGTTTAACAATTATTACAAATTGTTCCTGAAATGATATGTTATAGGCAATTTATTCAAGTATAAATTATCATCAAAATATTCGAGTATTTCATTAGCGTTGATTTTGTTTGTAAATTTATGATAAAATAGATCGAAATTTACAAAAAATGTGTTTTAATTCTACAAAAAAATTTTATAAAAATTATTAAACTACTAATTTTGAAACTTTCATTTTACGATGACATGATTTCACGAGAAGAAATCTAAGATCGACAAATTCATGAAGATTGTCCTGGATCTGCAAAATTATACACGAACTTATAGTCGAACTTGACAACCCGTACATGAGATGAGTGTCGAGATAGACGCAGATAGTCAGCCGGTCGATATACGCTGCAAAATTTGGCTACACAATGCTCGACCGACCGGTCACGAAATATTATTAATGCAGTCGCACAGTCGGTCGTGCATTTTTATCAATGAAAAGAGAGAGCGAGCGAGCGAAAGAGCGAGAGCGTGCTCGAAAACAAAACGCGATCGGCACTAGCGACTTTGTGAGGCGATCTCGTTTCGTGGCTGAGTGCGCCGGAAAAATGCGAGCGCCTCGTCAGCTGGAAATAGTCAGACGAGAGCGACAAGCGATTGTCGAACCGACGGCAACTTTGTGATCGTGGTCGCGAAACGACAGCCCTGCTGGTCTACGGAGTCACGAAGAGATACCAGACAGTTATTAGGAATTCAGCGCACAAACAGACCAATAAAACGGTACTAATGTCTTTAAAATTTTCTTGGTTTATCTACGGACGTTTCGAGACGCGGTGCCATTCTAAATCACGATGCGCTATCCGCAAGGCAATGTCGGTAATGTAGCAGTCGATTGGCAGTCACACACAAAAATGCCGAACGACAGAAGCGTAACCGGTGCTGATTTAAGAATAGGTATACGCCAATTTGCATTCACCAGATATTTCCGTGCCTGGATGCCCATCGACGCGCTTTCAGTGATTGCCAACTGAGGCATACGCAGGGGCAGCACAGCGTACTGAACAGGTTCAGTGGTTGCTAGATTTTAAAAATCCCATAAATTTTCATTAAACAGGGCATATTGAAGGCGATAGAGACGGTAATATATTTTCTTGTTTCTCTAAATGAAAGACACTTTGTCAAATTCAATGACTTATCCGCTAATAAACTAGGTTGAGAAAAAAAATCAAGCCAATTACACATTCTTAGTGTTTAATACAGCCCACCTTATTATGACCTCATTCATTAATTTTAAGAATGTAGCCATTTCCTTGAATCCTTTACTTACACGTACCCAATATGACTATCAGTTTTGTGAAAATGTATTACATGTATACAAATCTCATAATATATACACATGTAAATCTAACAAATGCGTCGCATTTCCGAAATAATCTAATTTCATTCAGTGATTCGTTTTTCACATTCCCAGTCCTTACGACTAGAGTCTACGGTAAATTATTACCCAAACGGATTTTTTTGCCTACGCACCCGATGCCGACGGAAACACTAGGCCCGTTACCCTTATCTCGACTCAGCGGCGCGTTTAAGAACCACCGTAGTGACACAGTCGAACGACTGTGTCATTTGACTATGCAAAGGTATATTAGGCTGGTTCAACACGGTTAAAATCTTCTGCATAAAACGCCAAGGTTGACACTTTCATCGGCGCCAACCAAATTGAATCGTGCGAAAAAACATTAACGACAAAATTAGATAAACGAATTTATAAACACGCCGGTTTAGTGATAACGCTTTACAAAAGCAACTGTTCGTTTTCGAACGTCTGATTTTTATTTCTTGCACAAACGAAAGAAAAGCATGACGCTGTCAGTTCTACTGTACACGCGGCGGACCAATGCGAGAAAAGGATTCAAAGAATTCCACCAATTATAAACAGCGCCTTGTATCCGCGCGGGCGCGGGCATCGCAAAATCGAACGCAAACCTTCGAGGCAACAAACCAGAAAGGGAACTAATGACGTAGAACAAATTTGCAATTTCGAATGCGATGTCGCGACGAAATGCAAAAGTGCCATTCGTCACATTCTTTTTAACCCTTAACGCGACGTCGCCGTGCTCTCCAGGCATGAAGGACGTCATCGAAAGGCTATACACACCGGTGGAGGCTCAACGGTGTTCGAGTAATTTGTCTAGGCGTATAAATATAGAGGTGTACGTTCAGTGCTGGTCACAAAATGTGACTCATGACACCTTTTCGTTGTCTATCTTTAAAATGGTGTACATGGAAAGGTATACATGTGTATGAAATTATTTAAAACTGTGAATGTAGATTTAGTCATATATCATTAATTTAAAAAGTTTTAAAAAAATGTTTTCGTCAGTTTTTAAATTGTTACAAAATTACATGTATACAATTAGTCGTAATACACGGATACAGCATAAATAAATGAATTAATTGAGAAAAATTGAGAAAATTGAGCATCGTTTTTACATCGGACTTTAAAAATCGATGATTTTATTTACGTTTAATCAGTTTTTCTCAATTAATTCATTTATTTATGTTGTATCCGTGTATTACGACTAATTGTATACATGTAATTTTGTAACAATTTAAAAACTGACGAAAACATTTTTTTTTAAACTTTTTAAATTAATGATGTATGACTAAATCTACATTCACAGTTTTAAATAATTTCATGCACATGCATACCTGTCCATGTACACCATTTAAAAGATAGGCAACGAAAAACTGTCATGAGTCACATTTTGTGCCCAGCACAGTACCGAAAATTACCACTGGTTTTCTTTTTATTGTCGCTTTAAATATGGCTATCTCGTTACGTATTATGCGCATGTGACCATTCAATAAATCGAAGAAGACATTTTCTCGATTAATTGTATAGACTTTTATATTGAAAATATATTAATAAACATATGTTCAATGTTTCAAACACTTTCTTCATTGTTGTTGCATCTAGCACTATTTTATACATCTACATGCTACGTGGTCTCCTGAATCACCTAATGTGACCAACACCGTACCTCTTACGCACCAGTCCCTGTTCAAAGATGCGCTTGTACACGCATGATGGAAGAACGGCGGAATTCGACAACAATTAATTGACTGTCATTAAAATTTCGTATACAAACTAATGCGGCGTTGTTGCCCCTGTAACCCGTGTCGACGAACGAGTGAACGTGAGCTGCGAAAACACGCCGCCATTAGCGGTGACGCTGGTGGTGGTGGTGGGTGAGGAGGACCACCGTGACAAATAGACGTCGCTTATCAGGAACCGTTTATCAAGCTAATTCGTTTTGTTGCTGTATGAATTTATTAGGTGAATTAACATTCCCTTTTTTTGGCGACGAAATTTTCTCAAATATTGTTGGCTGGGAAAGTACTGACAAGGAATTTGCCTTTGATCGCGGCAAGCAGCGTGATATTTAGCCTTCGTGTATTTTAAGATTACTACGTACTCGGTAGGGCCAATACGGTTAAGTGATACGTGAGGTGATCTATGCGAGCTAATAATCCGTGAAGTAAAAGAGCGGTGCTTAATAAGGAAAAATGCCACTAGAGCTGGGTTGACGTTCAACCAGAAATTATATACGTGTAACGTAAGCTTGCTGATGATGTTTCCCAATGACATCGCCACCGAATTTATAAGCACAGTCATCAAATGAAACTGATGCAATTGTTTTTTTTTTCAGAGTCATTGAAACCACGACGAGTGTCAATGCTTTACAAGATATAATTTGGTGAATTTATTAAAAATTAAAAATGTATAATTCAAACATTTATTCCGTTATAAACAGAATTTGCTGAATTTATTTAGTAAAAAAGCCAATGCTATATTAATTTGAAAAGACATTATTATAATGCTTATTTGGATTTTTTAAAAATTTGGTTGTAATTTCGTTACAATTTTGCTCTTTCAATTCTTAAAAATAATTAAATATTGGTGACGGGAATTATTTTTAATCGGTATCAAGCGGTGTTATCGTATTATTTGTCAGGCTCATGCTAAATGTAATCCCACGCTATTAACGCATTACCCAATCTCGCGTGTGAAATTCAATATCGATCCGTTACATTTTATAATGCGCTGGGGATACATTATAAATTGGTAATCACAATGTTAATCAAAATTTCCGATAGCCGAAATCTAGTTCGACAGTATAAGCATATTTTCTGGAGGGCCACACCATGGGCGATCCCATTATCACTTCACGTCAAAGCTAAATTGGAATGACCATATAAAATGGATAATTAGTTGAGTCAGGGGCAGCGCCGGGTAGCATGGCGGACTCACCTACCTTATCAACTGTGCTAATCGATAAACTACTGAAAATCTGACAACATACAAGTCCCCGCCAGCGGGTTATCAGTACCTGGACAGCCTGCCATTATCACCCCTCTTAATTAACCTTCCCTGACATACTACAATTATTGCGTAAATCGCCAGAATAAACAAACAATTTAACGCGGCTATCACATTAATATAAATCTAAATCTACATGCATTCTACACATGTGTAAGTCATAAAATATAAAAATTTAGCAACAATGCCATTAGATAAAAAATTAGATCGCATCCTTAACCAATTAGCAATGGAGAACGACAACTTTCTTGAGTGCATGCGTGCGTACATGTTTTTAATGTAAAAACAAGTATTACCAAGAAATTGCAATCTAATTTTTTCTCGCCAAAAAAACCATTCTTAACAACTTATCACTAAAATGTAATTACAATCTTACCTCTACATTTGTCATTTTCACAAATGTTTTTAAAGCGATGCTTACAGTTATTTGGGTAGATTTATGTACCTGTATAAATTCGTGTCATTAAAATTGTTATGCACATTTTCCATAATTATTATTTATCTAATTTTGTGTAATTTTCTAATTAAGAACATTGGCATACTGCATCACAGTTTAGTTTGACTATTCCTTAACTTCGTTGACTATCATGTTTAAAAGCGTCTCTATCAGATTCCGGTAACGCGTAATCATCCTGCAGTGCATCTACACAGCAATTCGAAAATACCAACAGAGCATTACAGAACATTCATCCGCGATGGGATTCGAACTTCAGACTCCTTTACCGGTCCCGCGCCCTCTCGCTTAAAATCAATACCCAGTGACGGGGCATCGACTGATCCGCGCTGTCCTGCATTATGAGGAAAAAATTGCCGTTTATCTTCATTAATCGTTGGCGGCGCACACCTATGTGCTCAGGCACTCACATATATCATCTTTCATCAGAAAATGTGATCGGCGATATGGATCGAGTGACGCAGTTCCATATGCCGCAATATCGATTCATGTTATTGTCAATACTTGTTGAAATATCGATTCACTTGATCCTTTTCATCTAAAAACTAATCTACAGTGGTTGTGCTGCTCGTGACAAACACTGATACTCTTGTGGTTAGTCATTTTTGTAGTATGTGGGGGCGGGAAGTAAAAAAATCCATATAAAACTGTTCTAGTTTACGTCTGATCTGGGCGAATGGTGAACGTGCTCGTTCGCCGATCAGAGGATCTGGGTTCGATTCCCGGGGTAGTCGATCGTTGGATTGGCTCGTGGTAATGCGCGGGGGAAGGCTATAGTAAACCACCTCTATATTCTGCCAAAAAAAATTCAGGGGGAATCTGCTCCCTGAAGTCACCAGGTGTCAAGTGGACCGAGGGTCGGGGTTCGGAGACGACGCGAGGGACACACCAACAGTGTTTTTTCAATATAAAGCGTCTTCATGGTACAAAAAATAATTGCATTAGTCAAAAATTATAAAAATTACCTGGTAACTCATACGACACATCTACAAAAAATAATCAATTTCGATTTCAAAGATTTTGCTAAAAATATAGCCAATATGGAGACAAAAGAGACCAGCAGAGACGCATGGCGACAGTGCATGAGATTGGCCAACTTGAGGTGAAACGGGATATGTCCGCGGTCGTTGGCTCGTAGTTCTGGCGAGATAGCGAAACCATTGAATGGGCCGTGGCTTGATTTTCGAGAGACAAAAACATATCGTAGCCAATCATAATTCCGATATAATTGGCAATAGAGTGCGCAGCATTAATCCATAAATGCATTTGTGGGGGAGGGGGAGGAGGAGGGAAATGCCGACTATAATAATAATAATAACAATAACAAAAACGCGCGCATGTGCGACTCTTTCTCACTCGCCCCTAGGGGTCGCCGTCGCCAGGGTATCGACAGCCGCGATATCCAATCACGATCGGGCTTCACTACCACCATCAAGCAATCAATAACCGGAGTCGCGCAACAATGTCAACGGGTCAACGACTTAAGTTGCGCAATCGCATCGATCTCTTACGATCCAACTTCAATTCCATGAATTTATTAGATTTTTATTTCGACGTGACGCGTCGGAAACAATACATTTCCAATTATCGCAAGCTGTAAAAGTGCGCATCAAAAATCTCGCACAAACGCTTCCAAGAAACAAAGGATAAAATGGATCGCGTCTATTGAAAATGGGGCGCTGCCAATGGAAAAAGCAATTTTCGCTGTTAGTGGTCCCCCGTCGCGTAACATGCATATTCCGCTTTCCAAGCACCGTATCAGATGTTCGACTATCGTATTCAACAGTATCTACAATTCATGTTTCTAACATAAACTTTTCGCTTTGCGCTACAAGAGGGCGCCAACGATTGAAATCGCTGTACAAAGGCCATCGCTTTAAATGCACGGTCACTGCACCAGCCAAACCAAAAAACGCGTCGGCGTAGTACTAGGGTGTCGAAACTCGTTTGTCATTACATTTACGTTTGACGTGAAAAAAGAAAAGGCCACCCCGACACACCTAACGATCACGAGATATGACGAATATTTTTCATCCCGTGACAAAAAATATAAAACGAAAAGTCGGAGCAATTGTACACGACGGCCAACGGCGAACAACGAAAATGTTTGTGACAAAAAAAAAAAAAAAATGGAAACGAACGAAATTCTATGCGGAGTAATATTAAATTTGTCAAGATAACTTCTATATGCTGACGGTCGCATGACTATCGAGAAGACCGCAAAGCCACGAAATTCGTAAATTCAGCTCATCGAACCATTTAACAGAAGTGAACCATTTTTTTTTTAATTCCGGATCACTGTTGTGAATAACACTACAGGAGGTTATTGTACCCCTCGCGTCGCTGCGGCGATATATGAGGGGC
>JAUJYS010005644.1:0-10908 GCA_033995665.1 Melogona broelemanni
ATTAGGGAGTCCAGAGCTTAGGGGTGGATCCTGCAGTCTGGCTATTCCAGCTGCCATCCCTCTTCCTTTCCCTTCCCCTCACATATGTCCATAGAGACACGAGGGTGCAGTAATCCTATAGTGCACTAGGCGCTACGGTGATTTAATAAAAGAAATGTGCTTTATTTCATTTTTGTGAATTCCGCCCTATTTATGTCTAGACCTGTTTCAGGTTTGCTATCTCTATGAATTACTGTTGGATTGCTTTTACTGTTTTTTTTTCTTCCATTTTTTTTTTTTTGTGTTTATTTTTGGCGCGTATACGCACGCAATAACTACGTAAATTCGTCTTTAGAAGTGTTGATCCTCTCTCGTCTTGTAATGATGTCTAGACATTGTAAAGCTCCATAAAGTGGTGGTTGGCTTGCACGTTTGGCGATTTGATGCTGTTGACGTAATAATTTGGTTTTTCAACATCCACGTGTTTGTTAGAAAATATACAACATAGCAAGTATGGAAAATATAAAAATGACAGATAGCGCCATCTGTTCGACAGTTTTTGAAGTTTTATCACTACTTTTCAATCAAACTACGCGTGGTTGTGTTACATCTCTAAACTGGAAATGTTACCGAAATGTGGCGACGCGCTCAGATTTTTCTTTCAGAAACATTCGGCTTTTGAAATAGTGAACTGACAACTCAAAAGATCTGTGAATGATGGCTGCGTTAATTCGTGGCAATACATTTCTATTTGCAACTACAGGCGCGTTTTTATCATCACCTATCGACAATACTTAATCACTCGTACAGAACTTTTAAATATACCGTATGCCAGCGCTTCTTAACATGTGATTTAGGCATCTTACAAATAACCCTGTTTGAAAGATTGGTTATTGTAGATAATTTTTAATTTTTAGATAATGTTTAGATGGCGTAATACTCGAGTATTAGTCATTGGGGTAGATTGAAATGCGTTTTAACGAACAACTTGGTAGGTGGAAAGAAAAATGCGTGTAAATAATAGATCGGCCATTTTTGCGAAGTTAGTTAGCCGAGATTGAAGTTGAATTGATGGTCTTGATTGAGGTTGATACTTCGTGGTTGGGGTTGATTGGCCTTGATTGAAATTGATTGGTCCGAAGTTGGAAGTTGATAGGTCAAGATTGAAGTTGATACGTTGAGATTGAAGTTGATAAGTTGAGATTGAAGGTGATTGATCGAGATTGAAGTTGATAGGTCAAGATTTACGTTGATAGGTGGGTCAAGGTTGAAGCCGATAACGGATGGGCCAAAATGCATTTGTTCCTCAGTAAAGAAACTGTCGATAGTTATTTAAAAATAAGTGATGTGTAGGTTGTTTATCTCCTTATGATGACTTTAGCTGCACAACGTTGTGATCGGAAGAAATCACGCATTCTTGACGTTCGTTTCTAAACAAACAATTCTTCCGTAAAAAAAGGATCCCGTTACCACCTAAAATGAAATGAACTAAGCCGTTCTTCGTTCCATTAAGAAAAGGAAAGCTTAAAAAAATAAGCAGTAATAATGAATTGAATAAAAAATTTTTTGAGAGATTCTGACATTCTAAAAAATGGTCGCAATACCCGTTTTTGGTTATGAATTGAGCAAAATATTTACCAAGTGATTTGAAATTTTATAAATTGTTAAATTTTTTTTTTTTTTTTTTTTTTTTTGGTTTATTCAGCGAAAGACAGACAATAACAAGAGATAAAGATACAAAATTATGGTATACATTATTTGTCGTCAATCGCGATGTAAATGAGCCCTCGTGTTGCCGAGGCAATATGTGAGGGCACATGTAATTATGGCAACAGTAATACATCTGGCATGATGAGAGCTCTAAAAAAAAGAGAAAGAGAGAGAGTTACGGCTATCCGGTAACCGCTAGGTAATAGTCCAAATAAATGCCATCGAAGTATTGAAGATTATATAAAAAAAATAAGAATGTGATAGACAAGTATTTGTTAAACACATGAATGAATAAATACGTTGTAAATTGAGCCATACATGTGTCAATAAGACAAACGCGCATTATAAACAACAACAAACCAGCAGGCAAAAACAAAGAAAACAAAAAATCATATATATATACATATCAACGGGATGCGAACCAAATACAAATGCGAATGCAAATGAGGGGTTATCAGTAATCAGGAATTTCAATGTAGGATCGGTACATGTTAATAAGTTCAGTGAGACTTTTTCTGATCTTCCAGATATTTGATTTTCCCCTCCCGCAGAAATTTACGTAGGAGTTTTTTAAAGATTTGGTATGAGGGGCAAGTTAACGGTAGGTTACAAGAGTTTAAGAATCTGGGAGCTTTACATGAGATTTCACGATCTGTCTGTGCCAAGCGTGTTATTGGGAGAATGTATCTAGGGTTTTTTCCGACCCTAGGTATGGATGGGACTGATGACAGTTTTACAATAAAAGTATTACGTGAAACGAACTCGAGGACTCGTTGACAATAAAGTTGATTGACCGTCAAGATATCGTATATTCTAAAAAGCTTTTCTGTACCCAATGCTATGTGCCTCTCTTTAGAAACAAAATAAACAGCGCGAAAGATGGCGTTATACATTCTTTGAATATTTTGAACATGAGCTTGAGTGTCTGATCCCCAAAAAATTATGTGTACGTTCAAAAGTGACATAAAAGAGGCATTCAGTAATTGGACTCGCAGAGAAAGTGGAAGTGAATCTCGGACTCGGTACATTTGAGTGGTAGCAGTGTATAATCGTGTTTTCAGTTTGTTATAGTATTTAGACCAGCTTAAGTCTGAGCATAAAATTAGGCCAAGGTATTTGGTTTCCTCAACTAATGGTACAGTTTGATTATCTATTTGCAAGTCAAAGATGGTACGAGGGTCACTTCCACGATCAAACAATATAAGCATGGATTTTTTTGAGTTAATAATAAGGCCATTAAGGCTGAACCATGTATGTAGTAAATCAAGGTCTGTCTGCATTTCTGCATTTAACAGGTCCAGGTCAACCCCATCGTTAAAATAAACCGTATCGTCGGCGTAAACTCTAATATGTCCATGTAGTGGGACACGGAAAACAGAATTAATGTAAATGAGAAACATCAATGGGCCCAATACCGATCCCTGAGGTACTCCGCAAGTAGCGAGAAAATCGATACTTTTATGTTTGCCAATACGGACTTTGAATGTTCTATTGTCAAGGTAACTGCGAAAGAGGGACATAGTCAAAGGTTCGACGCCCAGGGCTTCAATCTTATTTAGCAATAGCAGATGGTGACAAGAGTCAAATGCTTTGGAAATGTCCAAGAAAACTGCTGCAGGTCTTTGGTTAGAGTCCAAAGAAAAGTTCAAAAAATGAATCAGATCGTAGAGAGGGTTGTGAATTGATTTGCCGGGTAAAAAGCCGTATTGTTGGGGATGAATTACATTATTTGCAATACAAAAATTCAAAAATTCATTCTTGATGTGTGTATCCAAAATTTTGTGTAGGCAGCTGAGGATGCTAATTGGTCTATAATTGTTGAAGCTATCTTGGTCGCCACTCTTATAGATAGGCACAATGTATGATCGTTTTAACGAGACAGGTATGATTCCATGAGTGAGTATCAGGTTAAAGATGTGCACCAATGGAGTTGTGAGCGATATTATATTAGTGGAAACATCCCCAACCCCAACTCCGTCAGGTCCGGGCCCTTTATTCTTATTAAGTTTAATGACAATATCTGTGAGTGTTTTCACACTAAAAAAAGGCACCGAAAAAGGAAGAGTTGGGGTTGCCGTTTGTTCGTATGGGCTCAGGCTTGCATCATTCAATAGCTCTGTTATACGTGATTTAGTTACTAGCTCGGGTCCAATCTCCGAAAAATAAGCACCCAGACTATTTGCCAAATTAACTGGATCCGAGATCACAAGTTTTGGAAATTTACGTTTAAGGTTGTCTGTTGCAGGTATTCCCGTTGCAATCTCCGAGATTATTTGCCATTGTTTTTTGGGGTTCTGGTGATTTGCATCAATTAATAGTCTATAATATTCGTTACGAGATTGTCTGATTAGCTTGGTAACACAATTACGAATTTTTTTGAAATATTCAGACAATCTTAAATTGCTTGGGTGTTTTCGAGATAATTTATAGAGATTATTCTTTTGATTTATTTGATGTCTGAGTTCAGACGTGATCCAATTTTTATTTTTTTTGGGCAAACATTTAACGAAAAATGAGCATTTCTGTTTATGTCTTTCCCATGTTTTATAAAACTCATCTAGGGCAGATACGGGCTCATCACAGACGACAACATTATTCCATGATTCGTTCTTTAGAGAGGTCCCGAGAAGGGAGCGGTTACAAGTTAGTGTTCTCTGGTTTGCATTCACATGAGCTGCATGGTTACTAGCATGAATAGACAATGGCATTTTACACCTCAATAATATTGGGAGATGGTCCGATATTGACAGCATTGGGACTAGGCATTGGAATGGATCCAGTGTGTAGTTGGCTAGCACGTGGTCGATTGAGGTTTGCGTTGTATTGCATAGTCTAGTCGGGCCATCATTAAGGTGTCTAAGACCATGTTCGGAACAGAGTTCCATATAATCAGTTAGTCCGGACAGTAATCCAGTACCCGATTGTGGGAGAATATTAATATTAAAATCGCCCATCACCAATGCATTTGGAGATAACTCTGATGCCAGGAAGTCGCTGTAATTTCCCAAGCAAATTCATATATTCCAAGCGCGGAAGCCCATGCGCCATTATGCGATTATTATGTTTATTGGCGGCTATATTGCCTAAACTGTTAGGAACGTTCTGTATTTAGTTAAAATGGACCATTTTATTACCTGCGCCCCTGACAATTTAAATTGCAATTGTATTAGCGGGTTGGCACATTAGGAAATATCAATTCTCTCGTCACCCTGATTGTTGTTAAATTGTAGAGCAGCTGTGCTTTACATGAAGGTGCGTCGGGCGGAGCTTTTCATTGGACTCGCTATAAACTTATACAGAGTGTCACGAAAGTGATATAAACGTCAATTGTTTTCAACACAGTCACAGTACGATTTTCCGTGAAAAGCAAAATTACAGTATGAGACTAGTGAGGTCTCAAAAACCCCTCCTTCAATGGTGGAAGGTGGGCTACCTAATATTTTTGACTGACCATGTAGGGATCTTTAACGTGTACTTTACACTCTTAAGAATAATCGATTTGGCAATTTCCTTAGCATTGACAATACAATCTCCCTTCATAATGCGAACCAACCATCTAATATTTATTTATTAGCGGGTATGATTCCGGGTATGATTCCGGGTATGATTAGCGTGGTATGACTCCCACCAAAATATTGATAACGTGTCTGCCACACTGTCTGTTCGACGAAAATCTACAGCTAACAAATCTAGCAACCCTTCTTTTGACCATTTCAATATCTCCTTTAAGTCCAATATGGTATGGGTCCCGGATGAAGCTACAGTATTCAAGCAGGGGTCTGATCAGGGAAAAGTAGGTCACTGATTTAACCTGGCTAGGACACCCCTTCAAACGTTCCCGTTCCGTTTCTATCCAAACAACACTGACAAGGGCGGATTAGGTTGTGCCCGTGCTACCCACGTAAAGGGCGCACCATTCTAATAAACAAGAATTCGCGCCTCGTATGTACAGTTATGGGATTATAGATAATCGTCGTTGCACGTCCGTAACGCGCGTTCCCATCTCGGAATCTCGCGTGCGCGTTTGATCACCGCTTTTGTGGGTACTAGTGCTGGTCACAATAGGTGACTCGGCACACGTTTTCTTTGGCATCGCTCCATCTTCCAAATGGTGCGCGTGGAAAAATAAATTACGAAACTACTTGAAACTTTAAACGTAGATTTATTAAGGCGTTTTTAGTATTTTGAAAAAAGGTTTTGTCAAAAAAAGAAATCGTTTACTTCTTTTTTCAAGTAGTTACGAAATCACAGGCACATAATTCGTCACGTGTACAACCGATCACAAGCATGGGCCTTAGCATCGATTGTGCCAGCTCGGAGCGCATCGAGGGTAAAACGATTCTGGTTTGGCTAGACCTTACAAATGGCGTAAAATAACGTATAATTAGTTACTATTTGCGACACAAAAACAAAGTCATAAATTAACAAACTCTAAGCCATCGTCAACAACCTAAATTTAGCAATTATATTTTTTGCCGGCCACCCGCATCTGCTACGTTTTTACATTAAAAAAGTATAAATTTAAAATTAAATATTATATTATATATTTACAAATATTATATTTTTACAGTGCATATTCACATTTATAATGACCAATTAAAAAATAGAAAAAAAAATTCTCTCGATTAAAAGTTTTGGTTTTATATTGAAAAAATACATTAATAAATGAACATTCAATGCTTCATGCACTTTCACCTTTTTTGTTGCAGCGCACACTATTTTAATTAAATATAAGCCACCCCTCATAGCCAGTATTTAGATTCGGCTAAGGGGTGGCTGAATTCCCCCTTCTCGGGGTGATGGCAGGAAAGTGTAATGTATTATATTTTTCTGTCAATAAATAACAAATAACAAGTAACAAAGGTTAAAAAAGCTACGATGTGTCCTGAGTCACCTATTGTGACCAGCGCCGTTCGTTCACGTCGAGCAAGTGTTTTCCGCCCCCCTTCACTCCGGAAAGGAAAAATTTTCTACGACTATCTTTTCACGAATCCGGTACTCTGACTGAAAATGTTTCGTATAGAGCATAAAAAATACAACGACGGTTATAACGACGTCTTTAGCGTTCGTTTTTACGAACAACTTTGAAAATTTCCCCGGCAGCCTAAAAAAAATGTACAGGAGTTGGACAAAATAACGGAAACAGATCTTGTTTGTGCGTCTTATAGTACTGTTTCCATTATTTTGTAAAACCCCTGTAGATTCCCTCGGGGCGCCAATACCTGCAGCGCGTCGTCCGCCCTAATGCGGTATTGATTCTGGTTGACACTCGCTGCCGTTGGGCCGACCGAACTTCCAGCATTGAATCACCGGGTGTTTTTATCCAGTGTCTAGACGCCCCCTTCCTCAATTCGCACCGGATATTTAGTTCCAGCACCTACGTCCCGTCGAGCTTCGTGGTTATGGCAACATACTGCGGAGCGGGTGGTCACGAGTTCGATTCCCGGCGAAGGCTCTCGTTTAGTCGATCCTGGGGTACTATTGACAACACCCCTCGTAGCCGATGCCTTGACTAAGGTTCAATGGTGGCTAACTCCCCCTGCGCTGCCTGTCCGGTAGCTCGGGGTGAAGGCATCCCACCAGGAGGCACCGGTGGCGTAGAGGTTAGCGTGTTCGCCTTCTGTGCCCGTGGTCGCGGTTTCAACTCCCGACCATGATTTCTGAAATTTATTGGGCGAGAGAAGTTCTTATACAGGTATTTTTTTCGGTAATTCGATTCGTTTTCGATCAGCATTACGTATTGCAGCGCCACTAACCTTGTGTGAAGTATGTGAACTACACTTACTACCAGCTTTGGTCTTACAACAACCTCTGAATCCTGATTTTATTTTTTTATCCTAAAATCGAAGGTTTTTTTAACGTATGATACGTTTACTATGCTCGTGGGAAAGAGGGTCTGCGTATTGACGGAAGTGATCCCGTTTGTCGCTCAGCAGACAAACAACCCCCTTTTTTACTCGTTACCATTTTTGCAGTGTTGAGTTCGTTCCTTTTGAAAAGGAACCAGTTCACGTTCCTCCGATGAAAAAAGGAACCGGTTCCCGTTCCCGTTCCTCAAAAATAAAAAGGAACCTAGGCGTTCCTCCGTTCCTAAAAAAAAAGGAACCAGTTCCTAGGAACGGGAACTTTCCGTTCCTACCCAACACTGCTTAATGGCATTCACTTTATCGCTCAACAGAAGAAAATATGTTTGCTGCAGCAGTCTGGTTCTGCGGTACTAAACCGCCATCTAGGGGTAAATATTCAAACTACCTGAAATTAAACACGAATTGTACATAAATCTATTAGGTCTATATGCGACAAATAGTGACGACGGACGGGCACGAATTAGACGGACCGAAAAAAGAACAATAAATCCAGGACAGGACCAGATATAAAAGACGACGAGAGCTGGCGAGGCTCACAAGCATAAAGCAAAAACAGATTAAACCTTTACAAAATATGTACAGCGTCGTTATAAGAACAAAATAAACCTTACCTTACGTTAATGCTCGAATTTTTTTTTAAATTTTGTAACTTACATTCTTCGTATACGTATTTTGCCCCATTTCAGAGGTTCATGCAGGTCGTTGCAGGTTTCCGCTCGATAAGCGAGTGCAGCATCATCACGTTCACCATTAACACCATTCCCTGTCATCATGATTTATTGCGTGATCGGGTACGTATACCGTGATTTTTATGTGTTGTATTTATTTTGTATCGTATTTTGCATTTATTTATCTAAACGATTTCCCCCCCCCCCCCACCGCTTTGATTATTTATTCATTTTATATTTTGGCGCGCCCCATTTTGCGTGCGTAGTTCAAATATTTTCGCTCAGATGGCGACACCTACTTATAGTCACAACTCTGGAAACTCGTTTTGGCGGTAGCTTCAACGCTCCATGAACTTGTGGATAAACTGAAAGAGCTTCATATGATTCGACAATATTCGATCTGAATTGTAATTGTTATTTAATTGATTATTGGGCCCCTGGCTATATTTATCATTTAATTGAATTTGTACTCTTTGTTAAAAATGCCATCTGCTAAAAAAATTAGATTAGAAATTTCAAAATTTGTGAAATTTATTAACACACAAACATAACTGCCTAAATTTATAAATCTTTACTTGGTGTTTTGTAAACAAATCTAAAAGTCAATCTAGTATATTTGGTTCGTCAATCCGAAATAAATATTTCACAGGCATATTTCCACACAGGTTTATGGCAAATTCATACATTCACTTAGTTACAGGTACACGCATGCAATATAAACATGGATTTCTGAATAGGTCACTGATAATACTCGATGGATTGGTCCATTTCTCCAGTGGCGGGAACCTGAAATTCAGTGACGGAGGCGGCACGCAACATTGGGTGTCTCTTGGAGGGATTTGAACTTCGCTTCTTGATGTAATTCATACAGCAACCTGTTAATTGAAGAAAAAAACAAAAGTTACTCGTCATGTTTGTATTCCTGCGATGTAATACTCGTACATTAGAACCACTTGTGCCACCTCGCATAGTCAATAGCGCCATCTTGCGGGATGCTGATGAAACAAATTATACCAGATTGGAGTTGGGGATAACGCTATATTGTCGAAACAAAATTAACACTTGTCGGTTTTCGAGTTTAATGAGAAAATAGTTACTAATTATTAACATGTACCTCGAAAACTCGGTGTTCCACACGCTCTCGAGCATTCCCATCCACAAGAGCTGCATCGTGACTGAACACTTCGCTGATCGGATAAGCATATTGCGATCAACAAGGAAAGGAAAATAGCGCCACCTGTAGAAAATCGTGACAACATTGATTGATTGATTGATTTATTGACAGAATAAGACATATTAATACATTTTCTCCCGTCATCACCCCGAGGAGGAACTCTGTCACCCCTTAGCCGTATCGAAACACTTTCTATGAGGGGTGGCATTAAAAAAGACTTATTTTTTTAAAATCGAAATCAAATACATACATTGTTTAAATTTAGAAAAACCAGCGACAGATTCAAAAACACTTAATTATTTTCAAATAATCGCTTTTCATCATTATTCACTCGTCTGAAATGTGCACGCCGAAGCGTGTGACTCATCTACGAAGCCAAGGTAAATGTGTATCATAGTGAGCAACACGCATCAAGCATACAACAGTTATTTTAAAAGAAAAATAATTCCAGAAACATGAGCCAATGTAATCGGTAAAGCACACGAACAGCGTTGTTCAAACTTGTCAGTTTAACGAACATTAATATCGATATTGGATTAATATTAATATAGGAGAAATGGGGGGAAGTACACCATGATATTTCCACCTCGCATGTAATTGTGGATAAAATCACCTTGTTTTGTAAGAGTGAGGCACGCTGTAAAATATGCCTTACAGATTAGTTTTAGGAATTACCTTTTATAATTAATTACATTTAGTAATTCATTTTAGTGGTTACTTTTAGACGCAAAAGAATTAATAAACTATTTTTTAAAAACAATATCAACACTAAATTTGTAGATGAGTGACATTTCTTAAGCTTCTTAAAAATATTAATATGAAATGAAAATTCAGAAAAATTTCTTTACCGCTTTGAGATAGGAAAATGTTAATAGAAATGTTCTGCTTCTAACATTCAATGGACGCATACAAAATAATTGAAAACGATAGTCTCATCTTACTTACCTAATATCCTACGTTGAAACAGCATTATTTGATCCTTATTTTCCGGCGAAACAATTATTCTTCCGAGATGTGATGTTGATAGTCACTTAGTATATGGTCCACTTGATTCCAATTAGCTGCACTTGACAATAGAAACGCGTAATGATAGACAGTTCACTTGTTTCTGTACAATTTTCAATTTATCATTTTGCCAAAGCGTCCGAAAATCTCATGTTGGGTCGGCCGAAAATTGTCTTGTCGAAAAAACCTGGAGCGTCAGCCGCAAAAGTAGCGCACAACCTGTTGGTTATCCAATGCGCTGAGGTGTAGTTCCAGCCGCGACAGTGAAATTTATATATATCTACATTAAATAATTCATTCTCATTTTTTATTTTGCTCCTCTTCGAAACGCCCGCGCATGAATCTCATCTTTCGGCAATTTAGACATTGTTATGGATCAAGAAACACAACGTAACAGCGAGGTTCACCGCGTGAGCATCCTCGACCAACTAAAAGTCTGCGCTTGCTTAAGTGCGTGCTTAAGGATGATTCATTTGATCAAACCCAAAACATTAAGTTGATGTGC
>JAUJYS010005645.1:0-10908 GCA_033995665.1 Melogona broelemanni
TGTTGGAGCTGAAACAAACTTTGGCCAACTTTTTTGTACAGTCATACTCATTAACACACGTGTAGAGAACACGCGTGGGGAAAAAAAATAATGCTTAATAAATAAATGAATCGTAATTTTTTAAGAACAATTAACAGAATGTAATAATATGTTCATGCAATTAAATATCTACTACTACAAGTATCTACAGCAAGGTTAAGCTAGTATTACGACGTCAGTAACACAGGTGACGTCACCGTTCGATAATTCCATAAGAGCTTTAACTTATTTAGAAGCACGTTCTTTGTGATCACGTGACGTCAATTATTTGCTACCTGAAGCGTACAGTGCAGCATGAGCTGTTCATCTGCGTCTCTAATGCAATTTATTGTTGTGCTGGTAGATCAGCTGGAGTTTTAAATTAAATGAGTGCGCAATTGCCCCGCTACTTTGTTAAACAGTCCACCGTCAATACGAAATTTTAATAACGTTATCGACGGTGGCAACGTTATTAGCTTGAGTCTCACGTCTAGGGGAAACGAATTATAAGGTAAGAAATGGAGTAGAAAATTAATTTCCTTGTCTCCTGTGGAGCGTCTACGGTTTAGGCATACAATAATAGAAACTTAGCAATTTCAATAGGGCTTAGATTGAAGAAATGAAATATTTCTTATTTTTTATTTCTACTGTTTATTGTTAATGATTCAAATTATAACTTTGTAACCATTAACGACGTATAAATGTACTTCAGCATAAACATTAACTATATTAAATATATTAATATGTGGCACTCGTTATGCAATGAAAATGCAAATTTAAGACTTTCTTAAATTTAATATTTTTGAATTTAGTAATTTTGTAAGATTTTACTAGTTTTGATTTTTTACATACCTGAATACAGAACTACACTGTATTTATACTTTTTCTGTTATAACGTTCCAGTACAGTAGTATTATGTTCAATTTAAAACTGAAAACTTTTTAACAGGAGACACCTACAGTATAAGTATTTGTTTCGTAGTTTGGTGTTGATTCTGAAAACACAGGTATAACTTGCACTGTAATGTGAATATCGTAACACTCTGTTATAAATCAATTAAACTGAAGTCTCCACAAATTTCAGACTGCAATATGCGAAATGAACAGGAATTAGCAATTTCCTTATTGCAATTAATCTTCGTACCGCATGGATGAGATCACAAGTGATCGTCATAAAAAAATACATAATGTCAGCGAAGCGTAGATCTGTTATTGAACAACCTATGCAGGATAAAAACATCACTACCACAAGAAAGTTGAATTTAATATCCGCAAAATGTGCAGTGGAAGTGCAATGGCACCCGACATTGACCACCGAGCAATAAAACTAACATAATATGTTCGATAATTGAGGATAGGCTCATTATTAGCTGTCTGACCTGCTGCGCTTCTAACGTTCAAGTGATTACCTCTGACGCGGTAACCCAGTTAAAGATATAACACCTGGAGACCATGAGTTTGGAAACGAAAACGATAAATAAATATGCACAAGGAAACGAGTTTTGCAGGATATATAGGTGGAGCTGGATAGACAATAATAGCAGCATGTTAGACAATAGTTTCTATAATGTACTTTCAAACCAATTGTGATAAAAAATTTAAGCTACTAGTTAAAAATGGAAACGCCTGACAGTGATGACAATTTAATCAGTTACAAACATTTGTTTAATTCCAAACATTTCAAAGTTTCTATATTTCTATTGCTGTTTCCAATATGGAATTTCCTTACAAATTTATTAATTGAAAAAAAAAATGTACGCACGTACCAGTATTATTAGTCCCTGGTCGCAGGAGTATATATTTGCTCAATTAATATTTTATTTTGAAAATTGCTAGCTAACAAGTGCTAATCTTTTTTATTTATTTTTTATTTTAAATCACCGTAGTGCCTAGTGATGTTACCAAATGTTACTGTTGCAACACCTATAGCTTGCTGTTCTTTTTCTTCAGCGATTCCAAAAGATGAAACTATATAGAGCGAGAGAGTTAGAGCGAGAAATTATTTTCGGTGGTCAGTTTAGAATGAGGGGTGGTGGCTTCTTAATGCAGCTTTGTATCGTATCGTTCCTTAAGGCAATTAGACCCACTGCACGCAAACGTCTGATCCTGTGGTTGTTTAGCAAAATTACCGTCTATGGCAATATTACACCAACGCACCCATGCGTGTGACCTGGTGTGACCTGTTGCTCTGACCACGCTAAGCTAACAAAGAGTGCCCAAAAGTGTAATCAATAAAAACACCACTGCTCGTTTTGTTTTGGACGATATATTAACCAAAATTTGCCATATTTTCTTTTGTCTATTCTTGTAGCATGTTTTTGCCAGCATGGTGGTGATTCCTGTTCTCGTTTATTTCTTGTAGGAGGTACGACCCATCGGTAGTACTCATAATTTGAAAGCCAAGCCGTTTGGCGGCGAAGTGAATGGTGATACGGTGACAGCTCTTGTTCATAAGCAATACAATTCTCCCGCTGGTCTCTACTCCATGCAGAACATCGCCGACACCCTCACCGCTCAGGCGGAGGTGTTGTCAACAGGGGCCATGGGGTAAGTAAAAATATCGCGCTCTTTTATTTCTTTGGTTTATTTTATTTTATTGGTTTAATTTGGTCAGTTTGTAGGTGAAATAGAATACATGTACATCCTTCTGCGGCAACGCTGAACACGAAATTTAACGAAATAGTAAAAAAGTTTTCAGATTGTTTAAAACGATATTTGCAAAATAATCGATGTACTTACGATTCTTACGATTTTTGAGAAATAATCGAAATAGATATTCTTACATACATTAGAAGACATACATTAGGTACATTAGAAGACTCAATTGAGATTAGTGAGAAATACTCTCTTTTCCGCAAATTATTAAAAATAAACGTAATTTGCTATTATTTTTGTTTCGAAAACGTCCTTTAGTTTGTCCAAATTAAAAATTAATAACACTTTTGATCTAAGTTCTATCAAAATTAAATTGATTAAAGCGTAATCTTTGTAAATAAATTCTAGAAAAGGTCGAGGTTATCAGGAGGATATTAGTCGGCAAGCATAAGTGAGGTTTTAGAGAGTATTTCTAGCTGAAATGTCTTGTTTCGAAAAACTGTCCAGAAATAATGCTTTTGTCTATTGGAATATCGTCAGAGAACACCTTGGATGTTGCCGAAATGCAAGACACAAATGTCCAAAGACTGTATAGCCGTGTCATCTGAATTACCAATTATTTTAGCAGTGCTGTGTCAAACACGAAGATTATTACTGTTAATACCTTCAATGCTGTTGAATTGAAAGGTTCGATGTAAAGCGTTTTTGTTGTGCTTTCAATTTGCTCCATACGAAAGAGATGTTATCAATATAATGTTAGGAGCATGTCAGCCGTATTAGAGTTCACGTTATAAGCTTTCTTCCATTGCTATGCTCAATACCTAAATAATGGATTTGTTCTGGCTCCAAGAATGGGCTAATCATGCAATAATGCTATAAAGATTAGATGATTTACAGTTTAAAAAATTGTATAGCTCAGTGCCATTCGATATTATGTGGCGATAAATATTAAACGGTGATCATCTTCCTCAACGAGTTCATAAATATATAGGAAACTTTGAGGCCATAACCAAAGAAGTTCACGTTCCGCGATATTTTTACTCGCTGTAATGCTTGAAAATTAAAAAAAAATTAAATAGTAGACCGGGACATTGGTAAACTGTGATCGTAACCATGGCTCATTTAAAATGTGTACCCATCGATATACCCCCTTGCCTAACGAGAATGACGTAATTCTACGTCGTAACCTCGAATCGTTCCCTGTAGCAGCAGTACTTGTAGTCCTAGTTAGCCTCGGTAGTTAACATAATTACCCTTTGTTCCCACAGAATAGATTTTAAGAAGTACGAGAAAGACTTTAGGTCTGAATCGGATGTGTACCGAATGATCCACGACGCCCCTGGAGCACCAGATGGTTTGTATCCCCCTGTTGGATACATTTCTCAAACGTGTGATCCTACACCTATAAACTCCACCTCACCCCTGTTGAACTTCTCGAACGGAACTGTTCCGGTCGTTTCTTCCCCGCCCTTGGCGAATGTTGTTTCCTTGGCAACGCCGAAATGGTTCAAGTTCGACACGCAGGAGTGCATGCTGCTGAATATTATTTATAGAGCAACCTAAAGGATTTATTGAGATATCTTAAAACAACAATCAAGATATCTTAAAATAATAAGTCATTTTTTTGGAATTGACAAGGAAGTAATTTTTCAAATTTAAAACTTAAAAATTTATTTTTTCTAATTTTTTTATTTTTTATTTTTAATGTCACATATAACAAGAAGCTTTTACATGAAATTACCCTAAGTTTGACGGAAATCAGCCACCCCTTAATTGCACCGAGGTGACACTATGAGGGGTCGGTATTTCCATTTGAATCATTTTCAAATTAGGGCTTACCCAAATTAGTTAGTAAAATCATTTCTAAATGTCTTCTGCATTGTGGGAACAATAGCATCGAAATTGTTATTTTAGATTAGATAATTTAATTTTAATAAATTTTATTAATCCAATAAAATCGACAACAAAATGGGAAAGTGCAACGAATAACTGTAGAGTTACACTTTGATTTAAAAATTGATCATTTGATCCATTTCTGTGAAGCTAACGAAAATAAAGTAGCCCCGTTTCGATCAAGACATCAATTTGGAAATAAATATGTTTGTACGGGTTTTTTTTATCAATTAAACCTGTTTAAGATAACGTTATTTTATTACTCAGATACGAATATGCACTGTAAATAATATATTTCTTTCTGAACAAAATATCGTTAAGCGAATAAAAAAATATTGAAAGGGATTCATTATGAATTGGTAAAAATTTACGTGTTGAGCTGAGTTACCTCCAACATTCTATTGTTATTCCTTAATTGCACATGTTACCAAGAGAAATTCGAACTATTCTACATTATCATAATGTTGGAGAAGTTTATTCGACTAGCCTTCTTTCTGATCTTTCAGAGTCCGAATTTATAACTATGAAATTTGATGACCGGTAAAATAGGGATGTATATTTTGTTCAAATGTAAGCAGAAAACAAGATTTGTTTCCAAATTGATGTTGACGAAAATCCTAATGGTAATTTGAGACGAACGCTTTGTTCAACATTTTCCCCTATTTTCCAACCGATCGATATCGATTTCGATGCGTGATTCGGTGCTTGGTCACGTGTTTTTTTTACCCCGATGCACCAAGATACTTTGCCTTGCTTGCACCATTTTTTTTTTTTTTTTTTTTTTTGTTTTGCAAGACCTTTTTGAATTTTTTTATTTGTTTTTGTGCTTGTCTGTTTGATGAGTGACTTTTTTGTGAGTTTGCTGTGCATTTATTTTTGTTACAAAGTATTATTTTCAATTTATAAAATAAAGATGAAAAAAAATTAAAAACAAATGAAATATTGATATAATGCAACTTAAAATAAAAAAGTCTGCGAAACTAAAATATGTAATAGGAAATACATGTTCACATAAGTGATTTTATTAGCGAATCAACGGCAAACTGAAAGTTTATTCATTCACATCTTGCGCGTCATCCATCACACTAAGGTGAAATAGCTGATCACCCCCAAAAGGCTCAAGAGAAGCCAAATACACTGTAGATCACTGTTTAACTTGCTTTTCCATGTATAAACACGTTAAATTCACTTATACATGTATTGAATATAAACATGTCACTGATAAAATGGTGATACCTGACCAACCACTCAGACAGATTTCCCGCCTTTCAGATCAGCCGATTACCGTCCGTAGATGATGTCACAATAAATACGACTATACGAAAATAACATGTTAAATGAGATTTTATTTTCTTAATGCGAAGTAGCAAAATGTACTTTTAGTCGTTTAGTAGGTAAATTACAAAGTCTTACATGGTGCTGTATAAGTATCGTACATGTATACTTCTCTACCAAACAAAATGCACAACACAAGTATTCTGCCTTAATAGCTCTGACGAGGATGTATTCTTTCCTAACTTCGCTTTTAAATTTCAAGGAGCTCTTGCCCAAACAACTGCTGGTCGATTCCATAAGAAATACAGCATTTGCTTTAGAGAGTGAAGCGTTTGTTTACCGAATTCAATGAAGCCACGAAGGGTGCATGAGAGGGGGTGGGGAGGGATGGCGTTTTCTCTTCAATGTTATGGCGCAGCCATCTGTCGTGGCAACTTTCGTAAAAGGGGGAAAACCAAGAAAAAATGACATCGTGGACCAATTTGCCAACTCATCTTAATCAATACGCTTCAAAGAGAAATATCTTAATCCGACGTTCGTCATCCTTGAAGCTTCTCTCAATCGAAATATTATATAAACTGTTAATAGGATTAATGGATTACGTATCTTTAAACATGTGTAGTATGTCTTAATGTTTTTTTAGAGTAACAGCGCAATAATGCGTATAGTATAATGTTGGTACAGTAATTGGGAAAAAATCGGAAGATACAACACGCTTTAGATTAAATTGTTTCTTAACTTTTCTAAATTTTCGTACAAATTTTCGAGATTAGTACTTTTATTTCGTTTGAAAAAAACAGGGTTACCACTTTCTTTTATAACAGTGTGAGATCGATAAAATGTAGAATTTTTTTTCTTCTCTTTTCTAACGGCACTGAAGAACGAACCAAGCTAGATTGGTTGAAACGCAGTAGTTAAAATTTCATTGCTGCGTTCGAACTTGGTATGCAGCAGATGTGCGAGCGTCGCGAGCTCTAATTAAAACGAAGCGTATGCCGAAGCAGTTTCTATTGAGCAATTAGCGATAAATAATGTTGACGGATCTGTGAGCATCCATTGGAGGATACTTTTACGTCCATCCATGAGTAGTAAACTGCATGGGCCAAATTGGATTTCGTAGCATTCTAAACTAACCGAACTTTGATCATTAAAATCTATATGCAGTATCTGTGGAAAAAATATATACCAATAGGTCAAGAGAAAAAAAAACTGTACTCTGTATTTCGATATTTTCTCAAACTCTCGTTAAATTATAATTGAGCATGTCATTTTGGGATAGTTCAACGTGTACTATGAATTATTTTAGCAGCATTGTTTTTAATACTATCGAATGTCAGTTAATTACATTTCGATGCTATACATTTTTTCTTGATAACCCGGACAAAGCCGATGAATTGTATATACAGTATGGCCCAATAAAAATAGTACCAAAATGGTTTTCTCTATAAATTGAGCACAAATTTATAAAATGTCTTAAAATTTTGCCAAAACATACTAATTGTAACTAAATTTATCATTTCAATTTTTTTTATGTCCCCATTTTTGTAGAAATACAGCCGCTTTTCCCGGTTTATAACCAACTGTTAAATTTACGCTGCTCAGCCTTCTTCAGCGTGGGCACTCTTTTGTCGGCTAAACGTTTCCACATGATTCTTATCGTCTCTATAACAATTTTGGGTTATTTTTTCTCAGGAATGTTTTTAAGAACCACCAAGCACAGTAATTTTATGCTTTTCGTAAAAATTGTATCGTAATTCTGTCATCCTTCTGTCATTGCTATTTTCAATCAAGATGTCGGCGCGGTGCCAATATAGACGGTGCAGTGCAGCGCCCCCCTGTGCGCATAAAATTTTTCTGCGCCATCTATGCTAGAAAAGTTTGAAAATAATGTGTTGATGGTCATATTTACCAAGTTTCAAAGCATTTGGTTAATTTTTGCTCAATTTAAAGCGAAAACCATTTTGGTACTCTTTTTATTGGGCCATACTGTACATGTGATTGTATTATCTGATATATTTATTCATTTATTTTAAATTATAGGATTTGTAAATTGTATGTGGGGGTTGAAACATATGAAACGCAGTCTTTCTCTAAATGCATATCAATGATGTAAATCAAAGATCCTACCTCTGTAATATTTGCCATCAGTTTTATTGTTGGTAGTGGGAATAGGAAAACTGCTCAAGAAATCTGAAGATGTGAGCATTCATGCGTAATGCAATTGGAATTGTGGTTTACAAAATGTTTTGTTACAGACGAGTACCAACTTGTCTGCCTGCCGACAAGCAACAACTTAGTTTTGTTATGTGTTTCAGACATGTTCAGACATCAGTGGGGAGTTGCAGTTACAAAATCTTGAAAATTATGACTTCTCCTGAAGTAACGGTCGCAATTGCACTACGCTAAAAAGTGCAGGGATAGCGCCTATTATGGCGTAACTTCCGGTAACCCCCCTTCCTCATCCTTTCTCCTTCCGTCAGCTTCAATTTCCTGAAGAGCGACCCGCCTGTCAACAAGGACTCCGCGGTGCTAAGGATGGTCCTGGAGGACGACAAACCGGAACCGGAGAAGCCGGCCGAAGTTCCGCTCGCCGAGAACAATTATCGGAACTACTCGCCCGTGGCGGCCTTCTCTCCGCAGGCCAACCCGGCCCTCTCCACGCAGGAGGTGCAGTCAAGGTCGTTCAAGGTCCTCCAGAAGGCGCTGGATGATGGCGAAGGTATGCCACGTTACGTCAGCAACGACGACTGCGCGAAATGGAGGTGTACAAATATTGCGCACCAAATTCACGATTGTATAACTTCGGTTGGGTTTGAGTTGACAGATATTGGTTGTACATACCGATGGCTCAGTGGGTATGGCAACATCCTACGAAGCCGACGGTCCCGGGTTCGATTCCCGGCGCAGGCTTTCGTTTATTCGTTAGCCTGGGGACGGATTGTACAGTTGTTGTAACTTTAACCACAACAAACCCCGGGTCAGATATACCGCAGAGGGCGTCAATACAGACTGGGTTACCTCAGATGATTTCCATTCTTGGTGTCCACAACTAAAAAAGTGTCAATAGAGTAGCGCCACTTGCCGGCTGTTCCTTAAAAATTGTGTCGCATCACGCGCCAAACGCTAAAAGTACAAAAAAGAGCGTCGAGCGGAAAAGAAAAGCGAAGTGAATTGAATTCAGTTGGGAAAGACAAAGCGTGATGTCCGGATGGCGTTACGACGAAACCATCAGCAGCCGAGCAACTCGTAAAATTTGTCCGCTCTCACAAAGTCTGGTTTGCGGCGTGGCATTTCCTCGGTTACGGCAGTACGGCTAGCCTAACACCCCAGGCACCCGTTACTCAGTCGCAGGTACGACCGCAATTCTCCATCCCTTCTACTTTTCCTGTCTCGTCGTCAGTTCCATCCACAATGCTCAGACAAGCATCGCGACTCCGACGCAGATCAGTTCCGGCAAGATCTAGACTCTAGTTTATTCGATCCCTCGATATGATTGAAAAATGTGCCAATCTCGGATTGAGCTAAGGCACAGTCATTTTAATTTATTATTTTTCAAGAGTTGTTAAGAAAGTTTATCAACGCTGTTTTTCTTAAGGCTCCACCAAGGAGTGACCAGGTAATTTGGCAACCAGGCGACCTGGTTCCCCCCAAAGTATAGCCTTGGTAAGGATCTTTAACGTGAACCATGACGAGGTACAGACACGGAATTCACTGCTTCACTTCCATTCCGAAGGAAGGCGCGAATAAAAAATTCTTTCGTGCAAAATCAATTTATTCGGGAATTGAACCCGCGTTACAGCGTCATAGCAGCCCAGCGCGCTAACCCTGACAGCACACAGTACCGATTGTGGTACCGAGAAAATGACACACAATAACTAGAAACTCACTAAAGGTGAAACAAGTGATGGCAAAAAACTTCGTTTTTCGGTAAAAAAAACCCTTTCCAGCCCGTCAATCCCGAAAGTCTAAAATTGACACCAATGAAACGAAGAAAAACTCCACGTGAATGTCCAAAGTTTAAAATGGACACCCAAGTGCACGTGAAATGTGCATAAATGGAGATGCATGGATAGAAAATAGTCGATTATATCTTTGGTTTTTCTGGAATTTCTGGCGCATTCCAGAATTCCTCGAGCATCATAAAAATGTTTTACCTACCAAATAAAAGTTCAGGTCTCTAGGGCGGGCGCAATTTGGTTAAAAAGAAGCTCCAAAAAGTTGAAACAGGTAGACAAACAAACAATCAACGCTCAAGTCATCTTAATAAAAGATTTTTTAACAAAAAAAACAATCGAAACTTCTACAAACAAGGAGAGAAAATGTACCAAATCAGCAGCGGCCGGCGTTTTCATGAAGATTTAATTGATTCGTTTTTGATAAAAGGCAATCATCCGTGTGTGACAAATAACATCTGTTATTCCATTACCTACAACCAAGATGTAGCAAACAACACAAAGAGGACGGTTTGACCTAGCAGACCCGGCCACATACATTCTCGCCTACGCCTATGAATGCGAATGAATAGAAAGTTAGAAAGGGCGGGTCGAACTGTTAGCCCCAACTATTGAAATTCGGATCGACAAATAGCTGGCCTGGAAACACTAACTCATCACAAACACAATGGAAGCGCCCCCGCACACAAGTGTCCGCAGGCTGTTTTAATTTTACATTCGTAGTTGGGCAAGAGCAGAGAGCTAAAGAGCCCACAAGGATGTACGGAAGCAACCGCTTTTGTTTACATTAAAATCGTGGCCGGTACCCCGGAGGGAATCGAGCTGCTGTTTCTCACTACCAGTACGCACCCTCCATGCTCCCTATGAATGCAATTCTGCTATTCTTTGTACGCGCGGCTAATGTAACTATTTAGACGCAAATTGAGGTCGTCCCCTGATGAATAGATAATAAACAATGGGCTGGGGGAAACGGGACGGCGACACACAGGAGCTAAACGAAACAAAGGCGCAGCGTGGTGTAGTAGTAGTAAAAACCCCTTGATGAGCCAATTCGGCGCGTCTAGCTATTGAGATCACTTTTTAACATGGTAGGTATTGGGGGTGCGCCCAAAAAAATTTTCGATTTGCCAACGCACCCCATTTCAAAGGCCTTTGAGATGATTTGAGATCATTGA